>JAWWLR010000149.1:32724311-32739231 GCA_035041075.1 Acraspis erinacei
TTAAAATAGGGGGGGGGGTCTAAAATTAATGAAAATCATCCTTACGTAATGAGCGAACATTCATAAAGAATTAAAAACGTTAAAATATTATAATGACCTTGAATTCTTGAATCGCTTCTATCAATCAGAAAAGAAAAGCGAAGGTTGATTTTAATAGCGTTATTGGCTAACTTCCAAATCTAAAATCAAAAAATTCGAAATAGTTGACAGATTACTTGGCGTGTCACTTCTACCAAGCAGTGACTTCATTTGCTTATTTAAAATTTTGTATAGTTTAGAATGAGATAAAAATGTAGAGACTTCGAAAAGATTCGTTTCCTAATAGTGAAAATGGCTATCTGTTTCTATATTTAAAATAGAAATTGAAAGATAAATGCGTTTTCTTTAAACGAACCTATTTTTCCATTTATGAAAATTATTACAAATTCACTTCTTCAAAGTTTCGCACATAAAAGACAGAGATCACCTGTTTTATTTGAATCATTCTGCAAACGCTTATGTCGGAGTCGCAGACTGTTACCGTGAACTAGAGAAATCTTTTCGCTTGGAAAGCGATCAGGGAAGACCTTCCCGGAAGCTCGAGCATTTTCTTTTATTTCCAAAGAGCTTACAGGATTGGTCGATTCTAAATAGTGGGAAGAATGCCCGGTAGCAATCTGCGATTCATTCAGGACTGCTGAATTTCTTCTGCTGACTCTAGAGTATAGTTGATTCGTTCTTTTTATCGTTTCATCGTTCGATATAATGACACCCTCTTTGTCTTTAAAACCTCCGCCACACTTCCGGATAAAGGATAATGCATAACAACTGTTTGCTTACTGCCATTAAAATACAGCCATTAATGTTTTATACTTTGTACTTTACTCAAAAAGATTTCATTCCTCACAGTACAGTTCGTAAATGTTTTCAAGCTTGCATTTTATTGAGCATCCGCATTTGTTTGAGTTTCAAAAAATTTTCCGGGAACAAGTAGTAAATCTTTGACATGAATTTTAATGAGGTGAAAGATCATTTGCCGAAAAACGCGTATCAGGTGTCCGTTAAATGACCATATCCTCATTTTAGGGGAAGAAAATTAGGGTATCAAAGCAGAAAATCACGCCCGAGAGTGCTGTTAAGAGAAACATGTATGAACAGCATTTCGTTATCACTTACTCGACGACCCCTTCGGCAACGCTGCAAAATATCATAAATTATTAGACGGTTTTCCAAATAAATTATCGAGTAGAGCATACCTATCGACTGATAATATCTCAAATGACGTAAAATCCAGATGGTGCTTGTGGTGCATAATTTATGGACCACGATTGCGAAGAAAGATCCTCAAGTCTTTTATAAAAAAGATATCCTTCAATATGGAAATTTCGAATAACCCTCAGGGTACGGACTATAAAAACGTTACGTTTAGTACGACATGGGTTAGCCTAACCCGACGACTTTGATTTACTGTATATCGGGCTGTAATTTGTCAATTGAAACAATCTTTTCTTTCAAACAATCGAAAATTTTCTCAAAAAAAGAATGGCGTTGATACATTTATTACATTATTTGCTTAAACAATGATAAATTTGAAAATTTTAAAAATTCTCAAAAAATTTTCATAAAAATTCTTTTTTTTAATTGCATAACTTTATGAAAAAATCAGATATCAAAATTTTATAAGTCTCGTTTGAAAGCTAAAAAGTTGTTTTTTGAAATGGCTGAATTCGTTTTTGATGTATTTTAAAAATTCTATTCTTTTTTTTAACTATGAAAATATCCGTTTTTTGCGATAGCGGTATAACGTTACCTGCTGGATTCATCGTAATAACAGACCAAAAAAATATCTTAAAGGAAAAAAATATTTCTTTTGGAATTTTTTGATTAGTACAATATGAATAAATAACAAAAATTGATTATAAAAAAGAATTTTATTATATAAAATTTTTAAAAAACGCCAGTTTTAAAAAACACGGATTTTGTAACGTTTAGTACGAACTGGGTGTACACTATCCGAGTTCAATTATCGAAATTGTATAACTAGAGCACCAAGCATAGACTGACGCTGCCCCTTGGCGCTCACATACTAACTACCTCAAAGACTCCCACTCCCCACCGGTACGGACCCCCACCATTCACTTCCTTTGAAATGGCGCTACTTTCAAAATTCGCTTGGTTTACACTAATCCAGTCCGTACCCTGAGGGTTAATTATAGGTAAGGCTTTTCATGAATGGGAGAAAAAGGGGTCCGAAACATTTTACAAATCCTTACTCAGGGATATGGGGAGGTGAAATGCAAACATTAATTTTGTTTCTTTCTTCTTAGTCTACTGGCCTTTATTAAAAAAATCACAACGAAAGGTTTTTATATGGAATGTGTATACTTCATGAAAAGTTTACATATTCGTGTGCTTCCTTTAGATTACTGCTCACTTTTTACAAATATTTGTGTTGGGTTTTGCCTCATGAAGCCCGCCGGCGACGAGCGAAACGCGTTTGTTTCGTTTTTAAAACTTTTAATAAAAGCCAGTAAACTAATGACAAAGAAGATATTTTATTAAGGCAGAAATTGTTTTCAATATGCTATTTAAAACATGTTGTGGTTATTGAAAGTTCCTTTAATACTATTTTAGACATTAAATAATTATTTTATTTATTTATGTTTTATTATGTAATTTAATGGTTTTTATCTAATTCCAATTGATTGAAATTCTATGTGATACTAAAAAATACTAAAAACAAAAGCATTTTATTATTAGATGTTTTTAATCATATTTTTAATAGCATATTCAAATTATGACTGTCACAATACCTCAAAATTCTTTAAGATTCCTTGAAACCTTCGGAAGTGCTTGAAATCGCTTGAAATCTTTAAAATTCCATAAAAATCCCTTATAGTCGTTTAAAATTCACAGAAATTCCTTAAAACTTCTAAAAATTGGTTAAAATCTTAAATCTCAGTTCTTCTGAAATCTTGCGAAATTTAAAGAAATTCCTTTAAAATGCATTGAGATCATTCAACTTCGCGTAGGAATCCTTACAAATCTCTTAAAATTATTTGATATTTTGAAAGTGTTTATAATGCTTTTAAATACCTTAAAATCTCTTATCATGTCCGGAAATCCTTTCAAATTCCGTTATATCATTTAAAATTTTCCAAAATCTTCTAAAATCCGTTGATGTACTTTAAATCTTTTGAAATCACTTAAAATCCATTAAAATTCCGTCGTATCATCGAAGCCCCTTTAAATCTCATGAGATTGATTAAAATCCTTTAAAATTTTGGCAGATTTTATGAAATCCTCTGAAATGTTGTGAAACTCCATTAAAATTCATTGAAAAATCTTTAAAATCCACGGGAATCTTTCCGAATATCTTGTTATGCCTTAAACTTTTAGAAAATATTTAAATTTATCAAAACCTCTTAAAATCTATTATCTTATTCGGAAATCTTTTTGAATTCCGTTAGATCCTTTAAAATCTTACGAAATCCAAAAAAAAATCCGTGAATATCCCTTGAATCGTCTAAAATCTCTTAAAATACTTCAAAATCCTGTGAAATCATTGAAACCCTTTTAAAGTCTTTCAAATTCTTATAAAGTATTTTAAAAGACGTTAAAATCCCTTAACATCTTTAAGAATTTATGCAGATCTTTTTCCTTAAAAATTATTAAAATCTTTTAAAATCTCATTTATAGTAAAAATAGTTGATATATTGTACTGGGGCAGGTCAAGTATCTTACTTTTCGTTAAAGATCAATTTCATATAAAATTTGGGCACTGAGTCGATGGTCATGACACAGAATTGTTTGGTTCAGATATATATTGTTCTCCAAGGTTAAATATGAGATGCATACTTTTTGTTTTTGACCGAAAAATTTGTTCTGCGCACTTATGGATATTTGAAGAATTACGTGAATTTTGAAAAAATAAACGAAAATTTTCTTCAAATCCCAAGTGGAAATTAACATCTGGCACGGTACCGCGCCAGTACAGAACAAAGACATTTTAGTGTTGGCGCATTAATGGCACCAAGGAGGCTCTAATGTTGGCTTGATACTGGAAAACTTACAAAAGATGACCTGGCACAACACTGGCAGTCAGTACAAGATCAGTACTGCTTTAATATTGGCATATTCACCATATATTCATTGCATAATCTCGGCTTTATGCTGGTATAATACTGGCACAGTATCAATCTAGTGCTGGCAAAACAATTACGTTTCATTGGAGCTAGGCCTTCATGATACTGGCGTTATATAGGGTAGCAACAATACAATATTGGCATAATGATGGCTGTTCATTGGTGTTAGGTCGTCATTGGTATAGATTTATTTCTTCGAAGTGACGGTCGAAGAACGGCATACACTTGGCCTTAAGCTGGCGTGGAACCGACTATGTTCATAATAACAATTGGCTTCGTACTGTGCCTAGATTAAGTTAATATTGTTAGAAATAGCACATTGGAGGCTCTCGTGCTGGCTTGGTACTGGTAAACTTCCGAAACGTAAAACCGAGATATTACTGGCATAATTCTATGCCGTCGTAATAATCCAGCACTGGCATAATGACGCATTTTTGCCGACGTCATATCATTGGGGTAATCGACGGCATTAGCTACTCAATGAATCTAGACTCGGGGAGAGTCCGGATGTTAAGCCATTTCAAGCGTAGACACAACTCGGATGGGTGACTACCTGCGCCGTACGACCAGGTTGTGTACTCACTGCTTTTAACTAATATCGAGGAAACGAGTCTGGTTGTATAAAAAACGACTGAACTTGGGTGGCTGTTTTCTGCAATTTTCCTCTCCACTGGCCAAGCTTGAAGGAAAATGCGAGAACTTCTAATAAAGTTAGATGCACCTGCGTATTATCACTTTCTCATCGGGGTTTTTCAATAAAAGGCATAGTACAATAGGTTTTCATGCAATGTTACGGGACTTACATATACTAGCCTAAAATTAAAATAATAATAATCGTTGTAGTAGAAGAAAAAAATGAATAAATATAAGAATTGGTTGTGAAAATTAAAATTATCTAGTCAGATATAAAATAATAAAAAATAATAACTTAAAAAGAATATTTAAGATATGGGTACCCTTGGGTATATACATTTTTTTAAATAAGACTAAAGTTATATTCAAAAATTCATTTTACAGGGTGGAAATCTCTTCTTTTTAAGAATAATTCTCTTCTGTGGTTCCTGTTATTTTACTGCTTTCACTGGAGATAAGACTTACAGTAGCTTCACGCCAATTGGAGGATCATGTTTTAAGCTCGATTGCCTTAAAATGCACATTTAAATTACACTACAAACTTGTATCACTAAAAAGCATCAATTTGTTTTGAAGATTACTTATGCAATAATTCCCAACACAGTGGGCACAAAACTATGACAATCCCAAGCACGTCCTTGGGACTTTCCTAGGACGTCCTATGTCTATCTAGCCAACGTCTATAAGACGTCCAATATCCTAAAGATGTCCTAAAGACGTATTAAAGGCATGGACGTTCTTGGGACAGTCTTAGGGATGTCCCAAAGACGTCTTTAGGACATTAATAATTTTTTTTGCCCACTGGGAACCTATCACTTTATTATATATTATTGTGGAAAAATATTGATACGAATTAAATGTTGGCCTTAAAAGCTTTTTTGAAAACTTCAATAAGCAAAATATCAGCCAAAACCTGTCATTTTTGACATAATAAATATAGATCTGATCTCTCCGCAGACAGCTTTACTTGTAAGTAATTTCTTTCAAGCTCGCTTTCAAGCTTCCAGGGAAAATATATATCGGTGTATACGTAAATCAGCGAAGCTTTACAGACGTGATTCCGCTGCCGCACCCTACACTTACTTAACTACTTGGCTCCGATGCCGAAGGACGCATTAGGTCACAACGTGAAAGCTTTCATCCAATGAAATCTGAATCGACCATGAGAAAAAAGCACAAGCTCCAAGCTTCCAGCGACCAGTCGCAGATGAGATACTTATGCTGAAAATATGAATCTTACGCAAGGATAAACGTTAAAGATATATAAAAAAATTGTAAATCTCTTTTAAGCCCTATTTCACTTCTAAGAAAATGTTTTAATTTAACTTCGCTAAGGAAATTGCGTTTTGATAAGAAGCGGGGATAAAAAACAGTAAATGAGTTCACCACTTTTATTTATTCATATATTCATTCATTAAAACAATTTATATTTTCAAAGATAAGCTACTTTACTATTAAAAACTTTCAAGCCTTCCCTCGGTTTCTCAAGGAATTACAACAATCTGGTCTTAGAAAAGTAGGTAGCAGTGAAACTCAGAAAACACATCTTTCTTTTCTGAACCTCGAGTCCTTGAAATAATTCCTGAGGAATAATGATCAACCCAATTAAAATAAAATGATGAAACCCTCTAACTATTGTTTGACTCCTTTTTTAATTTGAAAATCTACTCTATCTGTTTCAATTTCAGAAGAAAAAGTTTAAAAAATATAATATCCTTAAATCAAGAAACTTCAAATTAACCTTTGTTATTCTTCACAAATTTCAAATGTAAAAGGGAAACTATGGCGCTTTTAATTTGCTTCACGAACACTCATCTACTCTTCTCCAACCTTTATTTAAAGCGAGAGCGGGGCTGAATAAAACACGAGAACAAATGGTGATTCATTTAAAATTAACAGAAAGGTGAGAGAATAAACCCAAATGAGAAAAAGTTGACAAAAATATGTCTCTAAAAAATGAGTCTCTTCAGTCAAACAGTAGTTCTGGCATCAATTTAACTTGAAGGATACAGAACCATATATTGAGGCACTCGGGGCAAAATTCGTTAATTTAATGCTGGTCTGACTATCAAGCAATGTCGAGGGAAGCAATGCCCTGTGTGGAAATAGAATTCTGTACGTGACATCGTAGCTATTGTTCCTGAATATTCAAGACTCGAATATTCAACAGCCGGATTTACTCTAATTAGCCACTGTTCAACCCTATGTTTATTCAAATCTGCGTCTCTTTCTCAAATCATGAAAACTACTTATGTCGAAAATAGCATATAAAAATAGCCATTTGTGACAAAAGGGCGAAAAATACGCGATTGCCCGCGAGTGTGAAAACTTTCAGCATGACCGTCGGAGAGGCGTGTGCGAAGCATGTGCAAAACGTGTGCGAATTGAGTTCGAAGCGAGTGCAAAAACGCAGACGAGTACGAAGAGATGAAGAGATGAAGGAAAATCAAGGAATTATACGAGTACCAATTGTTTGTGCGCATGTATGTATATCACAAGATCTATAATGCAAAAAATGCCGCCTAATAAAAAGATATCAGTACAATCAACATTATTTGTGAAATATCAGTTTTTTCCAAATAATTCTAAAAGATATCTGAATATTAAAACATATCAATATGAAAAAATTACAGAAATGTTGAGAATATATTGAAAGAAAAAAAAGAAAATCTTTTCAAGAATATTATTATTAATATATTTGCACTTGTTTTACTGGGTGACGATTAACTACCCCGAATCTCTATCGAATCTTTTTTATTAATTTCAATTAATGAAATCGAATTGCATCGGTGCATGGCTCGAGAAAAAGAATAATTACACAGGCCGACAAAATGCGTACCCAAAGAAAAGACTATGTGACCCCAAAGGATTTTGGTGTCCTCTTAAGAACGAATCCGTTATCTAAATTTTTCCTATACGTCAGGTTTTAAGACATCCCAACCTAAAAGTGCAAAAATGGCTATTTTTATCCATATTTGAGGTAATATAACATGATCATCAATTTTTTTCTAGAAACTGCTAATGCCATCGTTTATTACTTCTTTTTATCTTCCATTTCCTTTCTCGATCATCCTGAACCGATTTTTTTTCTCCGAGATATCGCATATTAACCATTTCAGTTCCACTATGAAAAACTAGAAAAGAAGGCGAAGAAAGCAAATAAATGGTTAGTGTTTCGTATCTCGGAAAAAAATCAGTTTGAGATGATTCAAAATGTAAATAACAGGTAAAAAGAATGACTAAGCAACGGAATTAGCAGTGTTTTGAAGAAAAAATGGCTGATCGTGTTATATTGCTCAAATATGGCTATAAATTGCCATTTTGGCACTTTTGGGTTAGAATATCTGAAAAGCGGATAACGGATTCGGTTTTAGGATACCAAAATACTTCGGGGTTACATGGTCGGGACTTTAGGTAAAAAAAAAAGATTTTATTTTTGTCGGCCTGTGTTATTTACAAGAATGAAATATTTAATTCAATTAGGTAAGAATAAAAAGATGTTAGAAATCGATGTTATTTGCCTGACTGTTATAATAATAAATAATTAAATCATTGAGTGAGATGGTAAAAAATCATGTACTTCAGACCATGGGATTTGTGATGTTAATTAATCCTTTATTCCAACTCAATCGACGTTTCGAAAACAAAACGTTTTCCTCATCAGGATATAGTCGTAAAAACACAGAAGTTCCTTTAAAAACATGTCGAGAATGTGTGGACCAATGGTTCTCCTTTTCTCAGTTAATTCTATAAGAAAAATTGTGAAAAAATATAATGTATACAATGAAAAAGAGAATGCCGAATAAAAAAATTTTATAGGTTTTCTGTTAAAAGTGAGGTTAAGAATTAAAACAAGATTGATATTTACTTTAAAGTTGTCTTAATTATGAATGAAATAAGGTTAATTAAATTAAATATTACTTTATTATTAAAAACCATTGGTTAATTAAATAATTTTAAAAGAGTAGTGAAACAAAAAACATTATTGGAGCGATGGAAAAACCACACTAAGTTTTGCTCCATTTTCTACTGAGAAAAAGAGAAAGAGGACCATGAACAGAGACAAACCTATCAATGCCGTGCCTTCAGTTTAGTATAATGAGGGTTTCAAGATTTATAAATAAAATTTTTAAAAATACAATTAGATATAAATAAATGAAAAAATTACAAATGATGGATGAAAATAAAACAATAACATGCAAATTGTTTCTTAGACTATAGGTAAATTATTAACTATGGAGTAAAAAAATTCAGATCTAAATAATTACAGTTCAATTTA
This sequence comes from Acraspis erinacei, assembly GCA_035041075.1. NCBI lineage: Eukaryota > Metazoa > Arthropoda > Insecta > Hymenoptera > Cynipidae > Acraspis > Acraspis erinacei. The sequence goes on from JAWWLR010000149.1 coordinate 32,733,348, forward strand.
TAACACAATCTTGAATTCTTTAAATTAAAAAATCAATTTTAAATTTGATTCTTTTTTATATTAATGAAAGAAAAAAGAATTAAAAAAGAATTAATAAAATTTGTTTTATCTTAATAGCAGATTCAACTTATTATAAAACTAAATTTTCTATTTTCCTTAAATTGATCAGTATTAATTTCTTATAAATGCCAAATATTAATCTTCTTATTAATAATTTTTCTTCAAATTCATGAATCTTTTATAATTTTTAATCACATTAAATATTAGAATTTTTCACTCCATATTTAATAATTTACCAATAGTCTAAGAAACAATTTGTATTTTATTGTTTTATTTTCATTTATCATTTGTAATTCTTTCATTTGTTTATATCTAATTTTATTTTAAAAATTTTATTTAGAAACCTTGGAACCCTGATTATACTAAACTGAAGGTACGGCATTGATAGTTTTTTTTCTCTGTTCATGGTCTTCTTTCTCTTTTTCTCAGTTGAAAATGGAGCAAGACTTAGTGTGGTTTTCCCATCGCTCCAATAATGTTTTTTAGTTCAGTAACGTTTAGCAACATTAAATTTTATTATTTACATTAATTATTCTTTACATCTTCCATTTCAAAAGCCTCTTTTAAATTATCATATACAGTCCACAGTAAATTAATTGATTTGTCTCAAGCAATCAGTTTCTTTCCACTAATGAATTGGCAAATATGTCGAATAATAAATTTTTAAAATTTCGAATAACCGTTGTTGGATCACATAAATATTATTTCGGGAAACAATAAAGTTATGCGCATTATCGGTTATTTTTAAAATAAAATTAGAATTAAAGATATCCAAAAAGCTAAAAGGGCTCAAAAATTGAAACAACTCATAACAATTACAGATTTACTAATTAAAATTTTAATAATCTAAAAAAATTAACTTAGAAAATTATATAATTGGATATTTATATACATTTTTTTAAATCTTTTAAATTATAGATGGAAACCGAAATATAAAATGACATCACGTCTTTGAACAAATACTGATTTTTTGGTTGCGCAGTAGTTAATTTTTGTCTTTAATAACTGTACGAATTATCATAAATCTCAATAATTTATAAGGAGGAATTAGCGACCGAGTTTAGTTATATAAAGTGAAACATGTTAAACAATGTTCATTAGTTTGACTCTTATCCAAATTCTCTAAAAGTGGATTATTTTACTTGAAAAAAATGACTATCGCAATTGGCATTTGATGTTTTATCTTAGCAATTTTCCCTAATCCTATTGGTAAATGTAATATCCATAATTTAAATTCTGCTTTTATCCGCAGCACATTTATATCATATTAGAAATTGTTCAAATGATGACAACTATTTTTCAGTCCTAAACTTTTTTTTTAAAGTAGAACATCATTTTTCAGCCAACTACAAAAATACGAAATGGCTTTTTTAGGCATACGCCCAGTTGCGAAATTCTATAGGACTTGAGTAGTATTATTCTATAGAATTTCTACTGGAATTCATGAGATCAATCCGGAAAACAAACGTAGTTAAAGATGTAGCCAAGAATGATCTACATTTAGAAATAGGATACTGATCAAGATAGTTTCACCTGGAAGCTGAAGTTTTAAGAGTTTTAAGTTTTAAAGAACATTAGACGTTGCACTAGGCATTTACAATAAAATGCTACAGGAATACACCGCGGGATTTGTTGTAGAGGATCAGAAAAATTAACTACAAAATCATTTTAGATGGTCCCTGTACGTTGGTTGATGCTTTAGGCCCTTAAAATAATAATCCACAGGAAATATTATAGAAATTGACATTTCCTCCTTTTGCTTTGTTGAAATTCACCATACTTACTTTTCTTCACGTTTTAAATTTCAGGTCTAGTTAACGGCTTTGAAGCCAGGACCCAACCTCCAATTTGAATTGCTTCGTTTTATACCATAAATAATACCGTGAAAGGGGCTACCACTCCTGCGACGTTTAGAACATGGCAGGGTCAGGGGGAAAAGATTTCGATCGCTCCCTCGGAGTTGAGACGGCCGTATCTGTGGAACACTCTTACCTTGGAGCTTGTAATTTTGGAGTTCGAATTATTCCTGTTTTCAGTGAAATCTTTGTTCAAAGTGAAAACTTCGCTAATCTGATTTTTTTTTTGCAAAACGTGATTTTTATGCTAGAGCGTAAACATTATGCAGAACTTTTTGAAGACCATGACGTTGTTGCCTTGATCCTGATCCTGATCAAGCGAAAAAGCGTCGCTTCAAATTGTCTCAAGTAGTGCAAGAAAGCAAACGTATTCTGGTAGCTGGCTAACGAAGCATTTGTTCAGACAAGCGTTAGGATGATCAGCCATACTACGCGTTGTGGTTTTTTTAAAAAGAATTAAACTCCCAAATGACACGGATTATCTTAAATGTACCAGTATTATTGTCCTTTTTATTTGTACGGTTTGAAATAGAAATAAGTTTCGTTGCGAGGCAAATATTTTTTGATTAGAAAAAATTAAAATTAATTATTAAAATGGGCACTTGGGTAAAAATTCTCAACCATATTTATACTGCTAATAATGCCCAAGCATTTCTTTCGGTGTGGTGTAGGGCAAAAACAACCTTTAGTCAATATTATCAATTATAGTAGATTCTTCGGAAAAAGTGTTTTTTGGCCCACTCCAGTGTAGGTAGAGTAGAGCAAGACCGAACGTTAGGTTAAAAGAAAGTTTTACAACAGCATTTATATTCATGAAGCTCTCTAAATGTTCTAGATTGCAACCTGCTAGATTGCAACTGAATGATAGATAGTTAATGATAGTTCTCATAAAGTTAGGAATGTTAGCACCGCCACAGTCAAGCATACTAACACTAAACAATATGTAATTCTCTCTATCTTGCTGCAGACTTAAGTTCAAATTCCGAAACTTCACCTGATGGCGACCATGTTCCTGGTGTATCTGGTAGAAGCCCTTCCAAAAGAAGCAATAATCTTGAAATAGACCTAAATTATCCTCCTGCTGAGTCTCCTCCTCGCGCTAGGAGCAGGTCTCCTCCAAGAAATCAGTCTCGTCGTTCCAGGTTCATATATTCACCCGGATGTCTTCCTTCACCTGACGGGCGAGGATGTGGATTTGAACAACTAAGTTTTATTCGGTTTATTCCCATTAATCATCCGCAGTATATATTCGAATTTCGAAGATACATTTTTCCTACCGATCTATCACTTAAACTCCCACTTGCAGGACCTGGATATATGCCTATGCTAACACAAGAACAAATAGTGTTATCAAAATATAATGGTGACGCTTTTGCAATCTTAGAGAATATGCATGTTTTTGCTGGAATATATAAACGTATTAATCACAATATCAGACGTGTGAAAGTAAATATGAACAGCCACAGTGTTACCCCATTAAATAGAGAAGAAATGGATTCGACTCCAGTAGGTCCTCGAAAAGATATCGCACTTTATTATAAGATATTGAATGTAAACTGCACTCCACTACAATGTTAATTTAAGTCTAACATGTGAGGCTAATATACAATGAATGCGACCTGAATTCGGAAAAAATGTTTTATGTAACTGGTATTATTATGCATTTGAGGTTTTAAGCTTTTAGAAATCGTCCGCAAAGTCTTTTTTTTCGACATCAGATAAGAAAATCTGCTTACCTTGGATACAGTGAGGCAAAAAGAAATATTGGGTTTCAAAAAGTTGCATTTGTCGGATTCCTAAAGCCAATTAAGTGGTTCTTCTTTATTGTGAGCGTGCTTTAAGTTTGAGGTATTTTTGTTTAAAATGTGGCTTTATTAAAAAAAATTGGTTACCAGTTCATAATTCAAAGTATTGTCCATCGCTACCCACTACTTTCACGACTCGAACCATTTTTTGGCATCTACATAAGAAGTAAATATTTTCTCAGACAGACCATGAGTCATGGATTGGAAGTGGTGGTAATCAGACGCCCCGATGTCTGCAGAAAACGGCTGGTGGAGTAGGACTTCCTGTTTTAGCCTTTCCAAGTATGTTTTGGCAGGTTTTGGAAAGTCGGGCCAAGTGTTGGCAAGCAGAAGATAACTTTAGCATGTTCCTGCTCATTTTGCGACCTTTTTTCCGTTAATTCTTCGCTCGATCGCATTAGTAGTTTCCGATAAAGGTTAAACCCTAATGGTTTCGTTATTTTGGAGCAGCTCATAGGACAATACACTCTGATAATGCAGAGTAACAAATCGTAACTTATACCTCCCCCATCCCTCTCTTAATGTAAGTAATTTTTCGTTTCCAGAAATGTTGCAAAGTCCACTTCCCTGGTGTCAACTTTTTGAATTTTGACCTGAGGCTCGTATTATATTACTTAAAAACCCACCTCTTACGGAATTTAATAAAAACCTACCCTAAATTTTATATTCTAAGGATCGAAAAACACCTGGTTATGGGGTTCACGGAATTCAAGAAATTTGATGAAATTTTACAAAATGTATGTCGCTTGTTTCAGTTTTTTAATTTTAACTCCAAATTCCTTTTCTGTGTCCCAAAAAGCCCAATTGTATTAAATTTCATGGAAATGTATTAAATTAATAAAATTTTCAAAATCTGTGTTTTTTTGATTTTTGGATCTTGACCCCAAATTCGTGATCTGTGTTCTGAAAATTGTCTTGTGCTAACTTTCATGGAAATCCAAAAAAATGATAAAAATGACAAAATTAAGGAAGATTTATTGAGTTTTCTACCAATTTACATCACTTTTTTATTTTTGACTTTTGACCACATCTTTTCTTCCGTCACGAGATTCTGGTTTCCATTCTGGATGTAAGGAGACCTCCTCCTTTTTTCTTCTCTCTACTATTTCGTCTCTCATTTGATCACTAACCAATTTATAAATCTTCCGGTCAAAACTGGTTCCTTTAATTTCATAAGGATCCAGCTCCGAACACAAACCGTGTAAATTCTAAAGGGTTTAGAATGAACCTCGACATTTTTAATTCCTTAAGGGTCCGAATTCGGACCTTTAAAATTCCCAAGTGTTCGTTCCGACGCGAATATTTTAAATAATCAATGGCCCAGGTCTGAATTCGGTTTCACTAAATCTCTCAACGTTCGTAGAGGTCCGAGACTGGACGATTGCTGGACGATATAGGTCTTCGGATCCTCCACAAATCAGGTGTTTCGATTCCTGGCCACTGATAGGCAGTCTACAACCTGCTAGGATAGCCACCTGACAATAATTGCACTTGGAAAACTAGACATAACAACAGAACTGGTTCGTGAATGCAAAAAGATACGCAGAAAGTTACATCATAGGACCGGAACTGATACTAATACTAGCGTCTTGTTGTATCGGGATGACCATCAAAACCTAGATCCGGAAGCAATACTGGGTATACTGGGTAGATACCTAAGAATACCGACAGGCCAAACTCATCCTTGATCTTTGCTTACAGGATGGATAGAGCCAAGGAAATCATGGGATTAGCCAAGAAAGACATAACGACAATGGTTCTGATGCTTACAGGACACAGCTACCTGAAATATCGCATTCACAAAACAAAGTAAAACTCAACGACAAGTTACAAGAAATGCGGCAGAAATGAGGTACATCCCTTTATTCGAAAACCCTTGGGGTTCACTTTATAGGACCGTTGACGGAACCCGAGGAACTTCCGAGGAAGTGTGTGTCTATGTGCTTACAGCGCCCTGCAGGAAATTAATCAGTATGCTTACACACGACGCATATATTTATACACGACGCTGTCAGCAGATAGACTCATATTGAAAGGAGATGTCGATATCGAGCTTTACCAAGTTGTCTTGGATCAACGACTGACAGCGTCTTTATAGCATAAGCGCCAGGCCGTCCTTTCGGGACTCCCTGACCGCCTATGAAGTAACTAATTACTATTAAA
>JAWWLR010000149.1:32861353-32872311 GCA_035041075.1 Acraspis erinacei
AGAACAACTCCGTATTTTTTAGTTGGCCCCCAGTTTTAGTATGCATACTTACAAAGCATACACCAGATAGGCTTACTTAATAATATTCTCTATATTATTTTTTAATATTATTAATTTACGAATTTCGAGGAATTCATGGTCTTCAAGGAATTCACAGGATTCAAAGAATTTCAGCAATACATGTGTTTCAAAGAATTCAAGGAATTCGCGGGATTCACGGAAGTTATGAAATTTACGAAATTCAAGGAATTCAAGGAATTTACCGAAATCAAAGTAATAAAAAAATTCAAGGGATTCAAAGAATTCAAGAAATTTACGGGATTCGCGGAATGTACGAAATTAAAGTAACTCATGGAATTCAAGGAATTCAAGGAATTCGCGGAAATTACGGAATCAGAAAATTGCGGAATCAGAAATTTTAGGCAACTCAAGGAATTCACGAAATACACGGGATTCACGAAATTTAAGTAATGTAAGGTATTTATGGAATTTCGGGAATTCAAGGCATTTATGGAATTCAAGGAATTTACGGAATTCATGGAAATTACGGACATTACGGAATTCAAGAAATTTAAGGAATTAAAGGAATTCAAGGAAATCACCTAATTCAAGGAATTCAAAAAATGCAAGGAATTAACGGAATTCACGAAATACATGTGTAGTTCACGCACGAATTTACGGAATCCAAGGAATTTACAGAATTCGTATTTCACGAATTCATTGAATTCCTTAAATTCTGTAAAGTCCGTGAAATCTGCGAATTACAGTCGAACCTCGGACACTGTCACTCCTCGGGATCCGGCGAAACCGACACTTTAAGCGCACGTGACCTAACCTCTCAGCCAATCGAGTTATGACAGTGTCCAAAGCAACAGTGTCCGAGATTCAACTGTACGTGAATTCCGTTCATCTATTGAATTCCTTCGTTCGGTCAGTTTCATAATTTCCTTGAATTTCGTGAATTTAGTAAATTCCGCTAATTCTCTGAATTTGTTCAATTTCCTGAATTCCGCGAATTCTCTGAATTCAGGGGATTCCGTGAATTCCTTGGAATCCATGATTTCCTTGAATTCAATGAATTTATTAAGTTCCGTGAATTCCTAGAGTACTTTGAATTCCTTGAATTCCAAAAATGTGCTGAATTTCATCATTTCGTTGATTCCTAGAATCACTTGAATTCTTTGCTTTACTTGAAATCCGTAAATTCCTTGATTTATTTGCATTTCGTGAATTCCTTAAATTTTGATAAGTTCGTTAATTCCGCGAATTCCATGAATTACTTGAATTCTGTGTATTTCTCGAATTCTGTTATTCCCCTGAATTTCATGAGTTGCTTCAATTCCGTAGATTCCGCGAGTCCCGCCAATTTCTTGATTTTTTTGAATTCCATTCATTTTTCTAATGCTTTGATTTCCGCCCATTCCTTAAGTTTTGTGAATATCATAAATTCAGTGAATCCCGTGAATTCCTTCAATTCGTTGAATCCCATGAATTTCTTAAATTCTTTGAATTCCGCGAATTTCTTGAAATCCTGGAATTTCTCGAAATTCGTAAGTTTAAAATATTAAAAAATAATATAGAGAGTATCAATTAGTAAGCCTATCTGCTATATGCCTTGTCAGAATGCGGACTAAAAAATGTTAGGTGCATATTAATAATTAGAAATAGATTAATATTTCTAGGGATAGGCATTTGCATGAAACGGACATGTCAAAATATATTACTGAACGTTAAATAAGGTAGTATTTTTGCAATTGAAGTTCTGCAGCTTATTCTTATTATTATTAGAAACCAGGAGATTTCAAACCTTGAGTTTTCCTGTTTTAACAAGTCAAACGTTGTTTGTGTTCACTTTTTTGACGTGATAATTTTGGTACGGTTGCTTTAGAATTACCCTCGAGTCGCGGTACTGCGAAATTCAGTACTGCGAACTCCCGCTATTGAGTACGGTTTTCATCCGATAGTGAGATGGGCGCTATAACCCCTTCTCCCCCACTACTCATTTCTACATTTCGATGGGTTCTACGAATAATAGGCTATCTTTTCCTTACCGTTAATGATTAGGGTAACTTCGTTTTGTAGTAAACACGTAGAAGTGTTAAAAGAAATTAAATGCTTAAAAAATTTCTTGTTTTTAAATTGTTAGGAGCCTAAATTACATTACACACTGTGACACATAATAATGGAGTTTTGAATTCGTAGGAAAGGTTTCGAAAAATAATAGAGGTTATTTATTCCTCCTAAAAAGTTAGCTATACGAAGTTAGCCTAATTCTTATCCGTAGCTTGATGTCTTTCAACTTTTCTGTCGCTCTATTAATTTTAATAGTTTAAATAATGACGATTCAAATCGTAACTAAAAACTGTCAGAATTTAAACAGTTGACATGCGCGCACACAGATGCACACATGTATCATCTACGCAGATTTGAACATAGTAAATTATCGGAAGAGTGGGATCCCCTCACGTGTTCTCACTATTGAGGGCGGGCTTGCACAAAATGTTCGCTTTACCGAGACTCGAGTGTACTTACTATGTTGGCCAACTTCGGGACCTTAATGTGCGATCCTCGAACGATAACCTTAAAGCGCTAATTTCCGATCGATTTCGCTACCGTTTGATTTTGTGGTTAGCTACCTTCTAGATAGGAGCCATCGGTATAATAATCTTCAAATTCATTCAATCGCTTTGTCCACATTAAAGCTCCCATATTTCCGCTCTTTTTTTCGTACTTTTTGTCTCGCGGATTTGTCTGTCCTATCAATACTGTCAATTTTCCAGTTTATCATAACAAACTCCATTTCATATCCACTTTGATTTAAAGCAACATAAAATTGTGTCGCTTACATAGGAATGCTTTTTACATGTTTTTCAAGTTAAGAATTTTTCACTTTAGATTGAAATGATGAATTTTAAAAAGCGTGATACACAGTTTTCTAATTATTATTTTTCAATAACTTAGATTCACGGACCTAACTTAAAATTACTTCGATTTTGAACGAATTTTGTAATTATTTAATTTATAACGGTTCATTTAGGCTTAAATTCATTATTTTCAAATCATCCAATTTAGAAGTCACACTCATTTTCAACGTTTTAAGCAAAATTAAACTTTGAAACTTTACAATCTTTAGAATTCTTTAATTATGACCGGCGATATTGAATCTAATTGTTTTCTTTTAAATAGAAATCCCATATTTTAATAATAAAATATATCCAGTCACTTTGAACACCATTTGATACTATACAAGGTATGATTTTGATTGCGCAATTCTTAAAATCATTTAAATCTTTGAAAATTCCTTCAAATATTTGTAATCTCTTGAAAATTTCTTGTAATCCTTGGAAATATGCTAAACTATTGTAAATCCTTTGAAATCTTGTAAAGTACCTTAAAATCGTCCACATCCTTTGAAATCCCTTAAATTTCTTCAAGCCTATTAAAAAAATTTGAAAATATTTTTAAATCTTTGAAATCATATGAGATTCCTCAATTCTTGCGGATAGATTCTTAAAATCCATTAAAATATTATAAAATATTTTGAAATCTCGTGAAATTACATGAAATGAGATGATATTCCTGGAAATATCTACAAATGCAGTGAAATCCCGATACTGTGCAGGTTTTGGGGTTGGCGGTGGGAAAGATCAAGCCCGGATAAGTTCCCGCTCCGCAAGCAAACGCTTTTATTTGTTCACGCGTAAGTGACCACCTTATTGAGAGCCTTTAAAAATCTTTAGAATTACTAAAATCCTGGAAATATTTGGGGAAAAATGCCTTAACAAACCTTTCAGATATTTTTAAATCTTGAAAATCCTTTGCAATCTTTTTCAATGCCATTTATTCTTTACAGAAAAAACAGAAGTGAATTTTATACGCGGGTGAATTTCAAGTTGACAATTCCAGTAGACAAATTCATTAAAAATACCCTAAAACCTTTTCAATCCTGTGAAATCTTTCAAACTCCTTGTGAAGTTTAGGAAATTCTTTGAAATCCCATATATTTGCCTTTATTCTCTGATAAGTCATTGAAATCTTTAAAATTGTATGGAATCCCTTAATTAATTCTTGGGCAATCCATTTGACTACCGTAAAATCTTTGAAATCCTTTTAAATCCCTGGAAATCTTTCAAATCTCTTGAACTCCTTCAAATAATCTGTTTGAGCGCGCCTAGGGCGCGCGTCTACTGAATCTCGCGTTTCGCGCTCGATAATGGGTTTCCTCGCGCTTCGCGGTCGGATATTTATTCTTTGTATTTGGAATCCTTGAATTAAACTTCATAAAAAATATCTGGTTTATATCACATTATTTATATACGTCTTCATATTCTGAATTTTCTACTTAATCAAGTACAGGTAAAGATTAAGTTGCTCAAAGCTCTGTAGGCTTTGAGATATACATTCTCATCGCGACACACGCGCTGCGAGCTTGATTTTTGACAGACATTTGTATATGCATATTTTCTGAATCACCTTAAAATAAATAAATAAACTAAAATCCTTTTTCAGACATTTTTCTCTATCTCGCGTTGTTATGCTAAGAATAGGATTTTTGTTTTCATATTTTTTTATGGATAAAGCAAAATATCCTACAAGTCTTCTTTTAGATTTTTTACATATCTCGTGTCTTTTAGCGTAATACTGGAATTTTCGATATTCGAATTTTTCGATATTTGTATCTCTTTTTTGGTTGAATAAATTTTTCTATCAATTTGTTTTCGTACCTTTTGTCGTTTTTCACAAATTTTTTTATTTTTTTATTTTCAATGTTATCACGAATAAAACAAAAAGTGCGCATCCTATTAAGAAGTGGCTAATTACGCATTTGTAGATCTCTGTTTTGGTATCACAAATTTTTTTAATTAATCTTTTTCCTATCCTGAATAGTTGTACAAAAAATTGAATTTTTGATTTTTCATTATTTTTGGTGTAATCAAACTTTGAATTTTCGATTTTTCAAGAAAATCCAAAAATTTGTTATGATTATCTTGAAGGCCTATCAAAAAGCAATGTTTTTCTTCTCTTGACTTTTTTTCATATCGTGCGATTTTTGGCTTAAAATTTTTATTTTCGATTGATTTTAAACATGTTGAAAAAGCTATAACTCAGCGAATATTATTTTTTTCTGAAAAAGTCATTAGGATAAATTGTTTCTCTTTATTAATACTACAAATATCCGTACATAGAATTTTCAAATTCAGAAAAGAGTTGTCTCAAACATTTTCAAAATGCGCTCACTTTTTGAATTTGTATCGAAAATAGGTGGTTAATGAACTTGTTCTTTCTTTTAGGACCTAAAAAAAGTGTGCCAGAGATCAACTTGAACCGTTAATTTTTTCGAGAGTTATCGTGTTTACGGACAAAAGGATGGACGGATAGACAGACTGACAGACGCCATCGTAAACTCTTGATTTTCGGATTCAGGGGGTCTCGAAACGTGGAGATCTGTTGAAAACCTGTAGTGTCAAATTTCTGACAATTCTAGTACTTTCTCAGTCATAAATTATAAAAATGTAAAAAGTAGCTAGAACGGCTTTTAGGGCAAAACTTTTATTGAGTCGCTTGGTAAATCCCAGTTTACTTCTGCACGCTAATTTTTACGAATGAATAATAATATGTCCTTTTGTTTAACCTAGAGATATTTAAAGAATTTCAGATTTAAGGATCTGAAGAACTAAGATTTTTTCAGAAAAGAAAAAAGAACCCTAAATTCGAAAAAAAGTTTGAAAACATCTTTTGGTGAATTGATAAATTTAAAATTATTTTATTTTAATTATAAAAACTTTCAATTTGAAAAGGTTATAATTCTTTAAATGTTATGATTTTGTAGTTAAGTACTCGATATTTGAATCCTACATTTTTTCGGATATGAAACTTTTAATTTTTTAATTTTTATGACTTGGAAAAATGTTTGCTAACTGGGAAATGACGGAAAGAAAAAAATGCAAATCTTTTACACGCTGTGAAAAGCAAATAATAGGAAAATACTTTATCTGTATTCGTACTCTGAATAACGTTGTGAAAATTTGGGGGTGCGTTGGTGAAGAACCTGACATAATTATATTTCCTGAGGTAGCGGAACTTTATAAAACCGGATAATTACCCAACCGCGTGGAGAATTGTTCAAACATTAAGAGAAAATGTGCTAATTATTACTTTTAAAAGAACTCATTCAGGGCAAGGAAACTTAAACACAGTTGAAAAAATATGGAGACAAAAGAAGCAACTTATTAATGAAGAGTATTTTCAATTTGTTTAATGACGTAGAGTATCTGGTACCTTGTGAAAGGAAATGTGCTTTTTCAGGCAGCTATATATTCAACCACCTTTCACCAATTAAAAGCAAAATTGTTCACGATGCAAACGATCAATCACTACTAATTAATCAGCTCTAGCTCAAGTTATAAAAACTTGGGGAACCGTCATATAAAACGTACATTGATATAATTACTCATATGGAATTTAATTAAAACCGAAGTAGAACGATTGACGGTAATCCAGCTCATTGTGAAAATGCTACCGTAATTTTACAAGATTTATTGCACTTTTTGAATGAAATAAAAATAATATTGATGTTTATGGGAAGTTTGAATACTTATTTTTCAATAAAATTTATTTAAAGGATTCTTTTGGAAAACATTTTTTATTGCAAACTGTGCTCAAAATAAGTAATTAGAAAATTGACTGGGCTTTACATTTCATTTAATATTCGTTTCTATCAAACCATCAGTTTGTTTCATGTGTAAACGTTTCGCTCGTTGCACAAATGGGCTTACAGCATCATGGGTCAAATAAACTTTAAAATTTGCATCAAATTGAGTCGAATTTTTGAAGCGAATGTTTAGAAAATATACATTTTATGTTAAATAAACAAAATGATTTTTGTTTGAAATTAAACATTAATATTTTAATTAAACTACATTCATATTTATTCAAAAATTTCCTAGAATATTATTCCGAATTCATTTTAAATCATACATAGGCAGTGCAACATCAAATCACAGAATCATTCGCCACTTAAATATTTTAACTTTGACGGTTGCTTTCCAAAAAATTAAGGTTTTATTTTCTGACTATGGTAAGGTTAATTTTCTCCTTTCGAAATCTAAAAAAAATATATTAAAATTTGTTTTATAAATTGATACCCAAATGAAAAAAAAAACTTGTATGTGTCATGTGAGTCAAACTCTTTTTTAGTGAAGAGAATTTGTTTTCGAAAAATGAAATTTTCTCTTTTCGGGTATAAAAAAATAGCCTTTTTAGAAAAGTCCACTTTCCATGTTTTCAAAATTCAGTCAGAATCATAAAGTCGAATTTAATTAAAAATTGATTTTTTATTATTTTATCCAATCATTCAGAAAAATTCGGATTTATTCTAGGAAGTGGACACTGTAAGTTTTATGCAGACCAAATCATGTTTGTGTCCACAAGATTTTTTTGTAAAATTTGATATCTTAATTTTTCTCGCGAACGATATAAAATATCACCAAACTTTTTTTTTTAAGACCAAACTTTTTTTAAACATTTTGTCAAGTCTATCGTTTGTATGGAACATGTGGAAATTCAATTTTTCGAGAAAAAAAATTCTCGTGATGAATAAAAAAGTTTCGCCCGCATAAAACTTACAGAATTCCTTCGTCATTTGAGTACCAATAATTTAGAAGAAAAAAATGTGATTTTTGAAAACTCAAATATTTCAATCAGTTCTAAAGTTTTAAAGGTTTGAAGAAGAACCTTTTTTACAATCATAAAAATTCAATAATTAAAGCAACTGTAAATAATTAAATGATTAATTTAATAGGTGAAATGCAAAACCTAGTGAATTCGGCGGAATTCAGGTAAATTCAGTTGTATTCGGGTGAATGTATAAAGTAATTTAGTTAGAATCACAGTGGTTTCCAGTTAATTTAATCATAATTCTTGTGTCCACCAAGTTTTCTACATTAAATATTTGGAAACTTTAGAAAATATAACAAAAATGTCAACGTTTTACGGTCTTTGAGGGCGGAAAAACATTAAATGGTCCTTATCCAAGTTGTTATATACTTACAATTTTAAAATTAATTTTCTATAATGAAAGGAGAAATGATTTTTATATAGATTAAGATCTTATTAAGCTACGAAACTTTTTTGGTAGAAGCGCGGCACCTAATATGTCCAATTTTTTATCTTTAATTAGCCTTTTAAAACAAATTTTTTGAATGAAAAGATTAAAATATTATGAAAACTTTGACTAGAGTTTGTAAAACATCTCGATCAAAGATTCATTCAAGCCAAATACACGAATCAAAGGTTTGATTGTTAATAATTGAGGTATTGTTAATCCTGTTGTAGATGTAAAAGCACTATTATGTGTTGCCATGTCAGTTGAAAACAAGAGCATAGGTATTGGGCGAGTCCGCTGGTGTCGATTATCGTTGGGGTTTGAGAGTAGGGAACGGGAGTGAAGGCTTGAGAGTAATTGAAATCACGCTTTACAGGCAACGGTCCATCATCGAGCCTGCAGCAATTTCATTAAAACAGGTACAGCCGACGACTGCACCTCCATGTAGAGTGTACTTTGTACACGCCGCTTCTAATCAAAATAGAACATTTGCAATCTGCCATGCCATCTCGTCATCGTTTTGTTTAAAACGCGTGATAATTATTTTTTTGATCCTCTTCATTCATGAAACACCTTTGTAGCAATTTATAAATCGACAAGTGAGTTTATAGTAATGATTTCTGACAAATTAACTCTCAACTTATTCTCTCTTCTATCGAGTCGATTAGTTATTAAATTTTCGCTCTTAATGTAAACAGATGTGGGCATTGAGATGAGATAAAAACAAGACAGGTTGAAAGTAACCCTTAAAAAATCATTATTGGCAACCAATTTGCAAATTCCTCGATTAGAAAAAGGCAGCATTAAATTTTCTAGAGATGTATGAAAGACCATTTTTGAATTTTTTTTAGGTTTCATAAAATAACGATAAAAATTACGTTTTTTAATTTTTTGAAGAAAGAAGTACAGGAAACCAATTTTTTTAAATTTAAGTTTACTTTTTATGAATGTACGTAGTCTACGGTTGTCATTTGTTTATAAAAAAAATTTCAAGAATCAGCTCGAGAAGAGTTGGGCAAGCTACCTCAAGTTACGGTAACGTCGGCGTGAGCTTAATTAAAAAAAATTTTATTTTCTCATTTTGCATGCCAAAAGAGCTTAAATTTGAACAATTCCCCAAGAAAATCGGATTAAAAGAAAAACTTCTAGAAAAGGGTTCTAGAAAACCAAATTTTCCTCACTTTTCTTACTCTTTAACAACTCATATAAAAAAATATAAATATGATACTTTACATTTTTTCTTTTTTAAATCTGAATTCCACATGCCAAGATCCTCAATTTGAGCTATATCCGAAGCAAATTGAACTAAAATAAAAGCTTCCAGCATAGGGGTTTAAAAACAAGATTTGATCTATTTTTAATTTTTTAATTAGTGGTATCAACAAAATAATACTATAATACGGAAAATGTTATTCTTTATCTCAATTATAAATTCCAAAAGCCTCAATTTGAGCCATCCATGGAGAAAATCGAACTAGAAGAAAAGCTTTCAGAATAAGCATCTTCTCATCCCTCAATGTTGGTCTCCCTACCCCTTTTTCCCAAATGATTGTTTGCTCAAAAATTTCGAATTTAAATAGGAAAAAAATTTCTTCCAAAATCCTTGGAATACATTAAGTTCTTTGGTATCTTTTAAAAATTTCTAAACTCTTTAAGATCCTTCGAAATCCCTTCAAACATATAAAATCTCTAAAATCTGGTTAAATCTCTATTGATCCCAAGAAAATCGAGTAAACCCCCGCAATACGTCTCGAAATTTGAAATATCTTTAGAAATTCTTTGAAAAACGATAAGTTCTTTGAAATCATTTGAAATTCCGTAAAATCCTATAAAATCTAATAATGCTCCTTGAAATTTTTGATAGTATCGGAAACTATGCAATTTTTCGAAATATCCTTAAAGATTTGTAATAGCTTGAAATCTTTGAAATCCGTTGAAATCTACTAAAATCTATCAAAAACCTGTGAAATCTTTTGAAATACTCTGACAGCCTTAGAAAAAGATCCAATTTTTGTAATATCTTAAAATCTGTATACGAATTTCTTATGATCTTATGGAACTTCTCTATTTCTTTTAAAATTCTATATATCTCTCAAATATTATAACACTCCTTGAAGTCTCTAGAAACCTTTTGAAATGCCATAAAAAATCTTGAAATCTTTCATATATTTTAAAATTCATTAAAAAAATGGTATACTTTCAAATTCCTCTAGAATCGCATGAAATTCCAGGAGATCCGAACAAATAAATACGTTAAATCCTTAGAAGTTCCTTAAAATTGCATTCCATTTCATTTACTCCATATAGTTCTCTAGGAATTCTTTGGAATTCAATCAAAACCCTTGATACATTTGAAATACTTTCAGATCTCTGATACCCTCTTAAAACCCCTTAAAATTTGTGTGATCTTTTAAAATTTCTTGGAATTTTGTAAAATACCCTAAAAAGTTTTAAATCCTTGGAATCCCTTATAATTTTTAAATCTTTTTAAACTTTAGAACTTTGAGATGGCGGAAATGTCATTAATTACTAATTCAATAAAACTTTAGCAGTATACTAAGATCTCGGAACCCTTGCTTTTAAAGCAACGATCCCGAACATTCAGGTATTAGGCCACGCCCCTTAGCTCTCAGTCCTCGAATACTGTGTTCTTAGATCATTTAAAGCACGTAAGAATTGTAGCTCTAAAATCCGCTCGGCATCCACCACCTCGCAGTACCACGTGACAAACCATACCAATGAGAGCGCAGGGCGGCCATTTCCCCTTTGCTGAGCAGCATTGGTGGGATCTCCTTCCGGGAGGATATAAGTAAATGTTTACGTTCTCGGACAGCGGATATAACCGCGGTTCTGG
>JAWWLR010000149.1:32881403-32899838 GCA_035041075.1 Acraspis erinacei
AACGCATGAGCATATTTGAATGATTCGTCGAGAAAGTTATTAATTTAAATTATGGTTATTAGCTTCGAAAGCCGAAGGAGAATTTGTGAATTGTTGTATCTAGTGTGTAAGGATGCCAATGAGAACGATGAAAAGTATATTTATTTTTGTGACAGATAGGACACAGTAAACCTAGTCTTAAAGGCAGGGCGATCCACGACTCGTCCTTGTACCTCTTTCAGAACGAGATCGTACGTACAGCCTGGCCCTGTTACCCCTCTCGTGCTGAAGATGTGTGGATGAGTCGTGGTCAGTCCTTAAAAAGGCGCTGCTAAGAAAAGAAACAAATCAAAGTTAATCTAAATACAAAAATATATCAAAGTTTGTTCCAGTTTTGGAAAAAACAAATTATTGCTGCAAGACGTGTAATTTAAAAAACTTGTCACTACTGACTCCTGTTTATTACTGTAAATAAAAAACATACCTGGACACAATCGCATATAAATAATAAACAGAATCTTTTTATATCTTTCAAAAACTTTGTGAACTGTTAAAAAAATAAAATAGTGAAAACAAATGGATGACTGTGAAGTTTCTATTTTTAGCAGTGTCCATATTAATGTGTAAATTTAAAGTATAAATTGAGATAAACATCGCATGTTGTCTCATAAAATCGATCACTACCACAAGTCTTTGAAATTAATCCATAATAAATGTATAAAGATGAAGAGAAGGGAGGAACCACTATTTAGATATATTCGAGTTTCGCTCGAGAGAACCCAGTACCTACTTTACCTTAATTGTCAATGAAAAAAGACTTAAGGTATTCCTAATCTAAAGGGGAAAAAACAATTCTGCCAAAAAACTTATCTATTGTACATTTAGTGTACCTGTAGCGCCAGTAAGCTGTAATGTTCAAGTTAGCTGTTCCAACTCCTTGTACTGCACCACCACTTAAATTGTTCGACGTACTTAAACTATCTCTTAAGGCAAGACTGTGCCGAATTTCAAATTTATGAATTAGCATAAATTTCTTCAACAAGTAAAGCCTGCTGTATCCTACAATTGAGGCATCGATACACAATAAGTTTTGGTAGCAAGCATGTTTCAGGCCCTCGTGGACTGCGTGAATGGAAAGATACGCTAGAGCGTCATCGTATAAAGTGGCCATATAGTAACCGTCCCGTATACTGGGCCCGCTAGGGCACATTTTCGTCTTTTTCACATTTATTCGCAATTTCACACGGAACTTTTTAGAAATTTATATTTATGCAACTGTATTTAATCATTTATTAAAAAATTAAAAGTTGTGTGGGACAACCCAATATGCATAAATAAATAAATACATATACATAAATATAAAACTGTAAAAAACAAACGAAAAGAGTTGATTTGTATATAAAATTGTAAATAAATATGAAAAAAGATGATAATATCCTCCAGTGGTAAACGGTTCGTCCATGTGGTCCGCTAGGGGTTACTTTAAAGAACTTTTTCAATCAGTCAATTTTTATTAATTTTTAAGAATCTTCATCATTTCAAGACAATTCAAGTAAATTTAAAATAGTTTTTACCTGATCCAAGATTCATAATTTGAGATAATTCAATTTTATTGAATAGAAGTTGCTATAAATCAAAGAAATACAAGATAAACTCAATTGCAAAAATATGTTTCAGAGAATTTATTTAAATTCCAATGATTTAAGTGAAATCTGCTGAATTCAAATAATTTTACTAAATTCAATTCAGATCAATCTATGTTCAATCAATTCTTCAATTAATTCATGACGAGTCACAAGTAATGTGAGGGTTTAAAAAGAATTTAACATAAACGAAGGGAATTCTTTGGTAGTGAATTAAATTTGATCTTGATTGTTTTGAAATACAAGTACATTCAATAAAATTAAACTCAATTGTAAAAGAATTGAAAGACTAATTGAGTAGATTTAAATTCAATATCTCTGAATAATAATGGAATTATATTAAATTCGTACAAATTCCATTATAATCATCTAAATTCAAATCAATTCATTTATACTTCGAATTAATTTAATGTTTAATCCACCGAATTTAAGGTATATTTAAAATAATAAAATTAAATCAATCTCAATTTCAAATAATTCATATAAATTCAACCAAATTGAAAGTAATTCAAGTGAATTCAAGAAGATTCTGTGAAATTGAATTATTTTAAGAAATTCAGAGAGATTAGAGGCATATTAAACATAATTAAATTGAGTTAGAGTAAATTTAGATTGAATTTCACTGAATTTTAGTGGTATTTTGTTGAATTCGTATAATTTAAATAATTTTGGAGTGAATCCCCTAGAATTCCATTGAATTTAAGTGAATTTCACTGAATTTAGGTGTATTTCACTACATTCAAATCGATTACACTGAATTCAAGTAAATTCATTTAAATACACGTTAAATACAGTAATTTTAGGTAAACTTAAAATCATTCTGAAGGATTTAAACTTCTATTTAACTGAATTTTACGTAAATTCGAAAGAATATAAATGAATTCACCTCGTTGAACTCAATTCAACGTCATTCATTTTAATTCGTCCATTTGACATTAGCAGAAACGTCGACAATAGTTTTGATTTGAAGTTCAGTTAGAAAGTAAAAACTGCAAGGATGCCAAGAATTTGGATTGATTATAATTTCTCAAATTTCTGGAACAACCAAACTCTTTTTTCTTGATATTCGCATTCATATCTAATACAAAATAACAAATTTTGTGAAAAGAAATGTTTTTGATTGCTTCTATTGAAAAAATATGTATATCATACATTTTTATGACATACAGATTCGAAATTTAATATAATTTAAAGAAAATTCATTCGGTGTATCCGCAAAATATCCTACTCTTTTTTAATAAAATTAGATTTTGTACAAACACACCACTTTAAAACTAAATGACTACTATTGTATGTAAAAATTTATTTGGCATTTTGTCAACATTGCTGAAAATAGAAACTTTTCAATTAACAGATTACTTGCGAAGTTCCTTAAGTCGCTTCATCTTTTTTAATATAAACGTAATTAAATCGAGGGGTGATTTATACTTTGCATTACATACAATTAAACAATTGAATCAGTCTATTTATTAAACAAATAAACACACAAAAAATTAAACAATTACATGAATATTTTCCAAACTTGCATACATGATACCTTAAGA
Source organism: Acraspis erinacei (assembly GCA_035041075.1). NCBI lineage: Eukaryota > Metazoa > Arthropoda > Insecta > Hymenoptera > Cynipidae > Acraspis > Acraspis erinacei. The sequence goes on from JAWWLR010000149.1 coordinate 32,884,570, forward strand.
TATCATTTAAATCTCGCGATCTTTAAAAATCGGTTTTCTCGATTTAAGGTTCCAGATTTATCACCAAATCGATTTCATAAGAACTCTCAAAGATCTTTTCAAGATTTGCGAACATTTTCTAAGATTTGAAAAAAGTTGAGGAAGGGAGGGGAAGCATTGGTTGAAGTATGGTAGCGAAAGTTGGGTGATTAGGGGAGGGAAAGTACGGCAGGGTGAGGCTTGAATAACTTAACTAAAGTCGTAATAGGCTACGAAACCCTTTTTTGTATTTGGATTAAATACTATATGTTTTAAACGAAAAATCTAACAAATCTCGGTGCCTCAATTCTGAGAGGTTTTACTTTCCTTGACCTTGTCGAAAAGTTTCGAGATTTATATTAAAAGCGCTAAAGCTCTAGAAACAGGCTTTAACGGACCTTCTGAATATCTAGTTTGCCTCTGAATCTGTGTTTTTCACATAGGTATAGCCTCTACATAAGTATGGCTCGTGCCAGTCTGCATATTTAAAGCTGCTGTGCGGATAAACCACGTTTTCCGCAAACTTTCGTCCAACTTGATTCCTACTAGGAATTTCAAGTATACTTCGCGAAAGAATCGAATCAAAAGCTTCTGGCTTTTCCTCTCTCTATGCGGAAAAGAAAATTTATGTTCTATCTCTCATATCTTGTAGCTAAATCAGCAATAATAATATCTATCCTGTCTCGACGAAAATTCTTCCTTTTTCGATAGCGGGCTACTAATTGCAACGTAGAACAAGGAGACGAGCAAAGTCGAGGTAATTTGATGAAAATTCACTGTTCTAGAGATGAAAAATCCTGGATGGAATAATTAATTAAAAACACTTTTGAAAAATTGTTCCTAAATTCCAATTTTGTAGTTTTACCGATGTAGAATTTTTCTCTAAATATTTTATTTCGATAAGTATTTTAAAACCTTCTATTTTTATCAAATGAAAAAAAATTAACATCGGTGATACAGGGTAGAAATGTAGTCTAGTCTTCTAGAATTGTAGATACTAAATCTGATTAAAAAACAGCGAATTCACAAAACTTTTACATTTCATAAATACCCTAGCGGAACATTCACTAGGTCCGCTAGGGCATATTTTCATCTTTTTCACATTTATTCACAATTTGACATATAACTCAACAATCTTTTTAACTGTTTACATATTTATTTTTATTATGTATTCATGTTTATCCATGTGTTAAGAAATTAAGGGGGCAATCCCGTGTAACAGCCTGAAAATTAGGTTATTTTTTGGGAGATCAAAGTAATCACGAATCTTTCAAAACTTTTTTGGTTTATTAAGGTACTCTTGAAGTATAAATCAAATGTATTTCAGCCTGATAAATAAATAATAATTTGATTTTTAAGGGCCGATGTCCGACATCTCGAAATTCGATAATCAATTTGCCCGATCTCTAGCTCCTCACTCATGAGTCTAAAATAAACAAATAAAAAAGATTTTTAAAGTTTAGATCCTTAGTCAATCGGTGAACCAAACAAATTTCGAAAAATATTAATATTTCACAAAATGGCGGCAATTTGAAAAAACAATCCGATTTTTAACCAAAAATTTGCTTCAATTTGTTTTAAAAAATATTGTTAAAACCATTCTTTTTCAATTTAGAGAGGTTCACCGACAAATGAAACATTTCAGGATTCTGTGTGATAACTGTTTTAAATTCTATTATATATCAATAAATTTCATCTCTAAAACGACATTTTTCATCCAATTACACCGACTAGAAACTAGTGAGCAGGAATAAACCAAACTCAATGAAGAAACTGCATAATAATAATAATAATAATAATAAATAGAATTCTGATCGAGCTGTGCTTTTAATAGCTGACAGATGGTCCAATCATAGAAAATATGTGTATATAAGAGAATAAATAAATTTGAAATAAATAATAGCCGAACAATAACAAAATTACCTCACGGCCTTTGAGAACTGCAGGGACTCTAAGATGAACCCCTGATAAATATCAATCTTCACTCTATTTATATTTAAAAGTTAAGTAAAATGAGTATGAGAAAGTAAAGCTTGAAGAACAGCGAAAGATTCCCTGGGAACTCAGAAGTCGTTCGGTTAACACGAGTTAAAAGCGTAAATTGATATATGATGTTAAATATTATGGATTTTAAATTATGAAAAACATTCATAGGGCAATATATTTTCAATGTAAATCAATAATATATGTATAAATCCCCGATAAAACAACGTATCTAATAGTTTTAACGACTCGTCCAGGCCGCAATAAGGAAACGGGATTTGCCGGTGAAGCCGTCTGTATTTTTAATTACAAATATTGTGATAAAAAGTGGTATTATTATCGTATCATTTTATCTGCAATTTCAGCTGCAAGGCATTTTTTAATCTTTCCCGGGAAAAATCGTTTCCGCGAACCGTCGAACTGTGTAAGGAAGTAATTGTTTGGGTGTTGATTGTTAAATGTTAGATTAGTCAAGGATGATCCGAAATCCCATGTCAGTCAACGCTCATTTTACGTATTGTTATAATCGTTTTCCAACCACCTTCTAAAAAATACTAGTTTATTTTAGAAAAATTTCCATTTTCATCCGTTGAAAAGAACAGGGTGGCCGTTTTAATCCAGTATAAAATTTAATTTAAATTTAATTTAATTACAATTTTAACGTTCAAAGTCTAAATTAACCGGGACTGAGATATTACGAAAAATAAAATTTCCGACATAAAATATGATACTATAAAATTGCCGACAAAGGAAAATTTCAGAATCTAAACAATTAAAATTTGTTATTATAACAAATAAATAATAAAATAACAAATATGTATATAAAATAAAAGTATTTTATTTATTATTTTAGTACTTGACAACTTCTTAAGTGTTTGGATTCAAGAGTATTTAAATTCGGCAATATTATAAAGTGTCGACAATTTTATTATATACTTTATATACCTTATTATTTTACCTTCTTCAGTAAAAAATTCAATTCTTTGTTGAACTAATTTGCTAAAAATTCATTTATGTGTTAGAAGATCCCTAATTTTAGTTGAAAATTCATCTTTTTAGTTTAAAATGAAACTATTGTGTTGAAAATTCAGCTTCTTTTGTTGTTGAAAATTCAACTATTTGATTGAAAAATCATTTATTTTGCTTCAAATTGATCTTTTACGTTTGAAAATTCATCTGCTTTTTTGGGGTTTTTTGTGGTTGGGGATTCAACTATTGGATTTAAATTTTTCTCATTTCAAATTAAAATATATTTTTTAATTGAAATATCATTTATTACATTTATCATTGATAATTCATCTTTTATGTTTGAAACCTAAACTACTTGGTTAAAAGTGGAACTAATTTGTTGTGAAATCGTTTTTTTTTAATATTCAGCATTTTAGTTGAAAATTCATCTCTGCAGTTGTAAAGTAAATTATTGTTTAATTTTTAATACAAGAATTACAGTTTTATTTTTAAAATCATTAATTAATTTATATTTATAGTTGACCTTCTGAGTTAACGAATGAACTTAACATAAAGATAATTGTATTCAAACTTATTTTAAATTGCATTATAGCATGAAATATGAAACTTGTAATATTTCAAGTGATTGGATAAACTTTTTCGTCTAGAAATTGGTAAAGTTCCCTGTCATTTCCTCTTTTTTTTCCCATTCACAAAAAAATTTCTGGTTTTACCGGTTTCCTGGTTCAACTGCCACCCTGATAGAACTAATACTAAATAATTAATCAATTACCTATATCATGAATAAAAGGCCATGTATTACTTACTTGATTCCTACCTTACCGACATTTATTTGCCAACAACTCACGTACAAACAAATTGATTCATCGAGTTGAAAATTTAGGCAGTTAAAATTAAAGGCACTAATTTTTTATAAATCTAAATGTCTGAAAATACAACAAAAAAGATTCAAACTTTTTTTGTATTTTCAAAAATCTAGGACCTTATACAAACTTTCATTATTTAACTACCCACATCTTCAACTCGATATCTCAATCCATGTGAACGTAAGTTATTGAAAAAGAATGTCGATAAAATAGGAACCGGTAAGTATTACATGGCCTTAATAAGTGACCCAATAAAGTCCAATCTTTGGCCTCAACTCCATTACCGAATTAAAGATAAAGAGTATCCCCACTGTATTTTCTTTATATGATAGAGTACTTCATTTCTTCTTTGAGGAATGAAAAAAAGATCGTATATCTTTTTTGCTATTATTAGTTCAACCACTTTAATATCGTACAAAATCTTCCTCGAAACACAATAAATAATGTCTTTTAGAGACATTTCATGGATCCCTGAGTCCACGGACTCAATACGTATTATTGTACGATATATGGAGAGAGAGAAAGAAAGAATATATTCATGCCATGTTGTCAAGTGTCATTATATCAATACTAGTCATAGTATCCTCAAAATTACCCGCAAGTTTAAAATAACACGGAAAATAAAAATGGATTTAATTTCTGAATACTTCATTACCATTAACATTAAATCTTTACATTTATTTAAAGCAAAATCATACAATAAACTTCTCTCTTAAGGCCATGTGACGAGTGGGTCACGTGATCAGATTCCTACCTTAACGTCACTTTTTTTATTTCCTAACTTATTTTCACTCGAAGCATCACATCGAATTAGAAATTTGGGATAATAAATAAAAAGCACTAAGAAACCTGGGTCTCGTCCTAAATTTTAATAATTATGAAAAACGCAAAAGGAAAAATAATTACAAAAAAAACGATGGGCATAATTATTAGAATTTATGACCAAACGCAGATTTCTTAGTGCTTCTCACTTATTATCCCAAATTTTCAATTTTTCCTTTCTCAAGATTCTCCTCAAGATTCCTTTCGATTATGAAAGATACAAATCTAGAAAAAAAAGGTCGTAAATACTGGTCACTAAATCTTCAGCTGCAGAAGAAAATTGAAATTTAATAAGTCAGAAACCTTGCGAATTCGTGCAATATGTACTTTTCTTTATGAAAAAAAAGGAATTCTGTTTTAATTTGTTAGTAATATTCATTTATTTATGTGCGCTTTTCTCTTGAACTATATACGATTTTTTGACATTGCTGTCACTGCCGTCGCTTGTCAAGAGTTGTCACACATCGCAACGAAATTCGCTTGTATGCTTCGAGGCGAGTCTAATTGAAAATGCCTGTTTGGCGCGAGGTTATATCATATCAGCATTATAATATTATACATAGTAATTTTTATAAGTTTAAGGACTCGAAAGCTAACTCGATAAAACTATTTTAATGCTCCGGCAATTGTTAAAATAGCTCTGTTGAAAATCGTCTTAGTTTATGCCGATGTCTAGTCTCGATTATATTAATCTTATGATTATTAAAGATTTATTACCGTATAATACGTGCGATTATGTAACTGTTTTATAAATAAATAGATGATTCATGTTTGTCAGTCTACTTAATTTCTTGATCAGGTTTGATCGTACTGTTAGGAATTTCCACTTTTTATTAAATTGCTCTAAATAATAAGACATTTGCAAAATAATGAAACGCAGAAAGTAAAATAAATAATTTTTAAAAAAATGTTAAACATACTTTAATTAAATCCTACATAGAAAGAGGTGAAATGAAATTTTCGAAAATCTCGCCCTCTTTGTTGTTGTCTGATTGCTTGCATCCTATACTTTGTGATTATGACTTTAAGGGGCTGTTTTCAGTTTGTGCTTTTAAATATTCTGGAAATTTGTAAATCATAATTTCCAAAAGGGAATTTTAATTCCACAAATTTGTTTCTAAAAGAGAAAACTTAAGTCTTATATGATTCTCGATTAATAATAAAGGATGTTCTGATATTTTTGGCACAATATTTTTAAAATGACAAAATGATTCTATTTATGGCACCTTTAGCATATTAAATGAAGTAATATGTCATGAATAAAAATTAAGAATTTTATAAAAGAACAAAAATGTATTGTAAATGTTTTTTAATATTCGGAAATTATACTGTTCTTAAAATTTTGTTACCTCAATACATAATTTGTAAACCTTTTCAAAGTTTTACAGACATTTTAAACCGGAAGAATATTTCAAAGATTTGAAAACATTTAAACATAATTTACAATTTAAAAAGATTTCAGACAACTTTAAACAAAATGTAGATTTTTAAAGATTTTTAAAAATTAAGTGTTTTTAGGAAAGATTTTAATTGATTCTTTATTTTTTTAAATTAATTATATCTTTAATTTATTTATAAAGATTCTAAAACGTTTTAAATAATTTCCTACGTTTTTTGAAAAGACTGTAGAGATCTTAAAAGCAACATTACAAAATTATATAAACAATTCCAATAATTTAAAATTCAATTCAATGGAAAAAATGAATATTTTTTAACGCTTTTGAAAGATTTCATGATAATAAAATTATTTTTTTAGATTTCTAGAAATATTTAACGTTATTCTTTATGTTGAAAAATTTATTTTAGAGTTTATAAACAATTTTTAAATCTTTCCCAAGCGTCAGAAAGCCCTAAATATTTTTTGAACTGACACAAATTTTTTTCTTAAATTTGTTAAAATCCTGAACTTTCTCGAAATACTTAGGAAAATCATATTTGTATAAGTTTAAGCCAAATAAACAAAGGAACTTTTTCATTTTCAGAACATTTTTATTTTGTATTAAACATTATTTTTCCCTTCAAACAATAATTTTGCCTAATTTTTTTCCTTCTTGATTGAGAAACCTTTTTTGGTTGAAAATTTAAGAATCTTGTTGAAATTTGTCTTTTTTTATATAAAAACTCATCTCTTTCGATAGAAATTTCATGTTTTTATTTCAAATTTAACTACTTGATTAAAGGTTAAACTGCGTTGTTAAACATTAATTGTTTGGTTGAATATTCATCATTTTAGGTGAAGAATCGTTTTTTTGGTACAAACAATTATTCTCCTTGGTAAAAAATTCATGTACTTTGTTGAAAATTAACTTTTTTTTGGAAATTCATATTTTATCGCCAAAGAAGTCAACGGTTTTAGTACAAAATTCGTTTCTTTTGGAAAATATTTTTTTTGTTGGTTATATAATCTTAAAAATAAATAAACAAATAAACCTAGAAAAATGTTTAAATGAAATTCTTTTTTGTATTAAAAATTATTTCCCTCTCATATTGAAAAACTCCACGAAAATCTCGCAATCGTGGTTGAAAACCCTATTGTCTTTTTATTACTTCAAGATTTTGTATATCTTAGTTGTGAAATTTCATTCGAATATCATTCGAAACCTTATGTTAATAAGACATTTTTGTTATTTTATAATACTTTTAAATGGTCGAATTAAAAGTTTTAAAATTATCTAATAAATTACTAAAAATATTATGCATGTTTTCTTTAAAGAATATTTTCAAAAAAAAATTTTAATCTAAAATCATGAAGTTTCGAGGATTTAAAATTGCTGAAAATTTTAGAATGTTAGTTTTTTTACCGGAAATTAGCATTTTTAAACAAAAATCATCATCAAGATTCCCAATTTTCAACAATTTTAGGTTATCTTAGCGCTTTACATCAGATATGAGTATTTTTAATAATAAATTAATAGATTTCAAAGATGAAAAATTTTAAAACTATTTACGTTTTTCTGTTTTATTAGCTTTTTACCCGAAATTAAACATTTTTTAATCATTAGATTTTGATTCTTTCTAAAATGTTGTATTGTTAGGTGTTTTTCGACGGAAATTTGTATTTTTTTTTCTCTAAATTACATTTCAAGGAAACTTTTAAAGAATTTTTGGTTATGTGGGATTTACACCAGAAGACGGCATGTTTAATAAACAATTATTAGACATAGACAAAAATTGTTTGTACAATTTAGATTAGTTTTCAATTTATATTTAAAATAATATTTACAATATTGAAACAAATCAACGTTATATTGACGTTTTTTAAACGAAATCAGTTATTTTGACCAAAAAATCATTACATTTCAAAGAATAATAAAATATCTAAACAAAAATAATTAGATCTAAGCGCAATTATTTTTTTTAAAGTAATAAATTTAAAAGCTTGATCAATTTCGAATACTGTTAGTCTTTTTTGTCGCAAATAAACATTTTTATTAAAAAATAATTATTAGACTACAAAGAAAATTCATAATTTCTTAACAATTTTACCTTAAGTTGGCGTTTTAAATTGAACATTTGTATTTTTAAACAAACATCATCATTTGAACAAGATTTAGAATCTTTGAACAATCTAGGTTAAGGTTAATTTTTTCCTCGGACATAGATAGCTTTAATTTTTTTTAATTAGATTTCGAAGAAGATACACAACCTTTTAACAATTTTCGGCTATTTGGGCGTTTTCCACATGGGGAATAGACATTCTCCATGGTTTTCCATCGGAAATCGGTATTTCTAGTAAAAACTTCCAAAACAAGAATCTTTCAATATAGATTTCAAAGAAAGTTTACAATTTTCGAACAATTTAAAGTTATGTTAAACAAAACATCATAATTTGAACAAGATGAATGAAAAGAATGAAAAATTGAACAAAATGTTGTATTTAATTTTTTTTAAATATTATATTAATCTGAAGTTAAGATATTAATTTTTATAAATTATAAAAAATCTTGCTTGTATGTCTTTTCTAATACTTTAGAAAATAGACTCACATCAAATAACAAAAATTTTGTCTGATTATTAATTTTATATTTTAATTTAAAAATTTCATGAGACAAAATAAATAATAATCACGCGTGTGTACGTTTTCAACATAACCTAAAATAAAAGCGTGGGGCGCAAATTTTGAAATATCTTTCTTATATAGAGGGACTCATTTAATAATTAGTTTCTTTCTAGTATATTTTAATATTTATATTAATACCAGTAAATCTTGTTTGGTTTTAAATAAAAATTCAATCTTTAAAAACGTTGTGACGTCTGCCACCTATATTGTAATCACACTTTATATAATGGAATCGCAAAGCTGTTTTTTTTCTGTACAGTTTATAAATTATTTCCATTCGAATATTCAATTCAGAATTACTATTCATATACCTCACAACTACTGACAATGGAACCTAGAAAAGTTGTCGAAATTGCCAAGATATAAAATATTTTGTAAAAAATAAAACTGAGCGTTAACTGTTAGAGATACAAAAGACCTTATAAGTACAAATTGAATTAGACGACCTACGACACTACGAAGTAGAACACTCACTGAATTTTTCTTCAAGTTGATCACTAATGAATTTCCAGTACCTTCTTCTGATTTTATCGTATTCCTCTGCCAATTCTTTACAAAGCTGAAACGAGCAAAAATATTTAGATTATACGGGAATCGGACTCACTACGGAGATAGAAAATAGTGTCAATTGTGGCATAAATGTATACAAATAGTACCAAAAAATGGCATAACATTTCTGAAATAACCAACTTATAATCTATACAATCAGGCAAGCCTTCGATTGACTTAATTGGACTTGGACAGATTAAAAAAAATGCTAGACTTCATGTTGACATTTCAAAACCAGAAAACTTCAGACTTTGAGAGAAATAGAAAATTTACATTAAAGATGTATATTTGCTTAAAATTAAAGTAACTAACTCTAATTTGAAATATTTGCAAAGATAAGGAAAATATCTGTAAATTAATTCCTAGATCATAGTAATTCCAAGAAAATCAATCTCCAAACGTCACAAGAACCTCTAATTAATTAAAATTATTTCAAAATAAATTAGCTTCCAATTTCATGGACACCCCCCCATACTCTTTCAAGATAAATTTTTTCTCCGAATTCATTTGATAAAGGCTTCACAGTCCAAAATTCTCTCAGAAGAGGGGAAATTGTGAAGATTTTGCAAGAAAATATGGGAATCTATTCTTTTAAATAAAATTAATTTATATGTACGATATAAAATTCAAAATTTCGTCAAAATATATTGTATTTTCCACAAAATCTCCAGTGGAAATAATTTTTGCAAGAAAGTACAACATTTCTACAACTGTAATTTTTTGTTAAAACATCCACTTTTTTGTTAAAAAATATACAAAATTAAACAACAAAAATAGAGTTAACTACAAATAGTTAACTGTTTGTTGTATTTTCTTGTAGAAAAGTAAAAATCATTAACAATAAAGTGTAAGTTTCTATAATTAAAAATATGCATAACTTTTTATTAATATTTTTTTGTACTTTATTGTAAAAATCGACAATGTATTACAGAAAACCACAGGATTTTTAATTTTTTTAATATGGGAGATTGACGTTAATTTTTTAAAAACTTGAAACTAATAGATTCATAATTGAACACTATTATTCAATTCCAAATCCTATTCACATATTATTTTATTCTAAAATATTGAATTTTTAGAATTATTTGAAGTAGAAAGCCTTGAAGGTCCGATTTTAATTTAAACGGGAAAAGATTTCGAAGAATAAAGAAAGAAATTGAGATTTTTTAAGATATCGAAATAAAATTTTGAAGCATTTTAAGGATCTTTAAAGGTTTTAAGAAAATACAAAAAACTTTAAATGATTTTTTAGTTACCAAAATTTAAGTTACCTAATGTAAGTACTCTTAAGAAGACTCTTAAGAAAATTAAAAAAAGATTTTTGAATCTATCAGATGCGAGAGAAAAGATTCTAGAAGATTTTGAAGAAATTTTATTTTATTTTATAGGATTGTATAAAATATTAGGAAAAATTAAAGTACTTTTAAAAGATGCTTTAGGACTTTTAGAAGTTTGGAAGAAACCAATATATATTTGATAAATTTTCGAAAATGTTTCGAAGTTTATGAATATTTCTTATCTATTTAAAACTTCTTAAATTCCTGAAAATATTTCTACAATTTACTCAATCTTTACTATTTAAAAAAAATTATTCTTACCGAATTGCAAAATTTTCATTTAAAATCTTCTACACTCTTTTTCGAAATTTTAGGAAATCGTTTGATATATTTCAAAACCTTTTTTAATTACGTTAAAGTTTAATTTAAAATTTTCACACGAATATTAAGAAAATTATGTTGTATTCTTCTCCAAATTTCTAACCCTTCTTTTAAATCTTTAAAAGTTGTTAAAGTTTTTCCTGTTTTTTTAATGGTGAAAAATTAGAAAAATCACTTTTTCCAGATTTTCAGATTCAGATTCTTCTTTGAAGAATTTTGAAATCTTTTGTAATGTTTTGAAATGTTTCTAAATAATCTCTTTAAATTAATTTTTCGAAATAAAATCTTTACAAGCTTTAATTATGATTGAATTATTGCAAAATTTATGAATATCTCTTGAACTTGCTCAAACTTGAAATTACATTTTTAAACAAACATAAACTTGAAAAAATTTTGGAAAAAAGTTGCACAAGAAGGCTCAAAAATAATTATGTTCCCAAATTTTTCTAAAATGATGTAATATGGCAAAAATTGCAAAACCTGAAAAATTAAAAAAAAATTCATCAAATTCTTCCTTATTCTTTCTCCATTCATTTAAAAATCTTAAAACTTAAAATCATGATTTTAAAAAAAAAGCTAAACCATTAAAAATTTTCCCAAAATTCTTTAATAAAAATTCAATCCCCTATATCTTTCATGATAAAAAGCTTCTAACTTTTTTTTCGAATTCTTCAAAATAAGTTTTTTCCCATCATTTAATTTTTCATATCTCTTTAAAAATGTAAGAAATTTTACAAATTATAGTATGGTAGTGAAATGTTAAGAACGGAATTATTTTCTATTATTAACAATCATTTCTAATTAATATTTTCTCTTCTTTCAATAATGTTTAGAAACATTTATATATAAAATTTATGATTAATTGCAATTATTTATTTAGAAATATTGAAAATACATAAAATAATTGACTAATTTTAAGTTTTTGAAGCATTTAAAAAATGTTGTATTCCCACTTATACTTTCCACGTTTTATTTTGCATTATACCCCCCCCCCCCCCGGGTGTGACGTAGTATTCGAAGGGCACTATATCTAGAATTGTATGCTCTATTAATGTAAAAGATCGTGCAATTCTTACCTTGCGAGCATGGTCATAGCAAAATAGTGAATCGGGAGATTCGTCCTTTTTGTGTCGCTCTTGGCAAATGTCTATTATACAAGCCAGCAAATGATTTGTTCTAAAACCTTCTGAGTAAAGCTCTTTACACATCTTCATAATTTTCTCATTGTATCCCAATCCTTTAGGATCCCTCATTAGTATTCTAAAAAAACACAATCAAAGAATAAATTCTACATTCACAAAACAATGAATAATAAATATTAATCTAACAAAATGTAATCTACCCTCTCAAATAATTCCAAGGGCTTTCGTTTCCTTTGACTAATAATATTTTACTAATAGCAAAGTCGACTTCGCGTTCAATAATCTCTGGTTCAAACTTTGTCGTATTGTCTAACACAAAAAAACGTTGATTCCACGCTGAATTATTTCTCACATCTTCTATTAATAACTGTTCAACATATTCTATTTCTTTATCATACAAACTGTAAAAAAAGGGAACATGACCATTATTAGAAATATCTGAAATTTTGCAGCTAGAAATAAAATGTAATATAAATTTGTAGCAGTTACAGATAGAATTATAAAATGTAAAGTCAAATAAACATTTTGTGCACGTACTTGAAGGTTTTTATAACCCACTGACGATGTTGCCAGGCATGATAGTTCTTGGCATCCTTTTCTAAAATTAATTTAGTAAAATCTAATTCATGGCTGGCATCTTGTAGCCACTCCACTATCACCTGTCTGTGATGCCAGACTTGATAGTTTTTAGAATTATGTTTGATCATAAAATCAATATACTTCAATTCTTCTTGTAGATCACTACCTAGGGTTTGAAGAATTTCTCTTCTGTAGGTCCATACTGTGTAATTTGCAGGATTTAACCAGATACAGTCGACGGTTAACTCCAAAGCTCGTTCTGACTTTTCACCAGAAATTAATATTGCTCGAAAGTAATCGTAGACGTCCTTAACTGTTGAGATAGAAAAAATAGAGAGGTAACAATTATTTACAGGATGAATCAACACAAATCCTGAAAAAACCCGGGCAATTCCAGAGTTATTCCAGTTGTATATTTTTTTGTTAAGGTATTGATTAGTTTTTTATAAGTAAATATTTGTTGTTATACCTTTTTTGTCTACTGGTCTTATATATGTGATTTGAGAATGTAATGAGAATTTTGAATTAGGATCTAAAAAATCGTGTATTCTATTTTTAATACCTTTCAAAACAAAAATGTCTTCCTGTTTACATTTTTCGTTTTATTTCAAGTTTTAATCGTTCAATTACCTAAAATTATTTTTTTTAACCGAATAATAAGTACATTATTTAAGTTTCGCGAGAAAATATTTCGCCTCAAATAAGAATATGTATTAGGTATGATATATATGTTGGTTTAAACAATAAATTCTTTAAATTCTTTTAAATACTTCAAAAATGCTGTATTCGAACTTAAATGCTAATCATATTTTCAAGAGCATTTGCTCAACATATATTCATTGATTTGGGAAGCTTTTACAAATTATTAAAGCACATTCATAAATATATTTAATTGCCACTATAGAATATTAAAACGAATTAATAATACTAAACACAAAATTCATCATTTCTTACATTTTTCCTAAAGATCATGAATTTGAATAATAATTTAAACAAATTTTCAATTTATTTTCATGCTTAAAATTCAAGGCATATTTAATATACTTATATTTTGAATAGAATATATTTTCCTGAGATTAGTAAAAACAATTAAAAAAAATTAATTTGAATAAGTATAATACCAGTACTATAAAATTACTTTTACAAGTAAAAAAATCATTATTATATAATTTGGTATTAAACAAAAATTATAATCACGCTCGAAAAAAATTCTATGAGATTTTAAAAACAATTAATTTGTGTAAAAAAATCCATTGACAGTTCCAGTTTTTCCAAGTGGGTTGATACCCTGAATTCAACATAAAAAATGCAATAAGTTTTGTAACTAATTTGGAGAAATATATTAAAATCTGAAAGAAATAGAATAAAATTGCGTAGCAAAAGTGAGGTTATGTATCAAATGAGTGTCTCCGCTTCTTGACGTTCTCGACCTCGTTTCCCTCAAAAAGCATCAACTCATCAAGAATAAAGTGTCATGGGAAAATTAAAAAAACATATTATTTTCAAAATAAAATAATATTTACTCACATTTTTCGGAGTATGCAATTGCAACAATCGGATGAGGACCGTCATCCTGAGGCACTGGAACAACATCTTTCCATTCCTTTCTGTCTCTATACAAAATCCATTTAGGACGTTTGAAGTGTTCCTCGAGTGTTGCCTCATCATCAGAACTATCTGACATTTTTCTTTTTATTAGCCGCAGAAAGCACTCCAAAACTACAAAACGATAAACCTTTCTTTCCTATAACGTTTAGTCGGTGTAGTTTACATACCGCACCGCATGATTCACACACACATAGTCAACAAATCAATACGCATGCGCAGAATCATCTTCACTATAGTTATTATACTAATGATATAACGATATTACCAAAGATAAAATATCTTTGACATTACTAGCAAAATTATACAATTTTAAATTTTATCATTAATCACTTCACCAAATTTTCAGTGAATGAATCGAAAAATGTTTAGGCCGAAAAGTGAGGTAGTTTGTAAGTTTGGATTTTAATTAAATTATTCTTTAATTATTTTTGACTTCTTTTTAAAACCTCTAAATATCTTTTAAACTCACGCGATTTTTTCAAACATTTTTTAACAAATTTTGTAATAAATTTAAAAAAATGGTTGTTTGAATTTAAAATAACATTAAAAAGTAAAGAATATGTTTGACACTAATGTTTATAACTTTAAACATTAAAGAAATTTTACTGTAAAAAAGTCTTTGATTATTGTATTTTTAATAAATAAATAATACTTATTTAGGATTTTCTAGTTCAGATATTTTATATTTAAACAATTTTCAAATTCGGTAATATTAAAAATTTTCCGGAATTTTCGAATTCAAGATTTTTGTATTTCGGCAATTTTATAAATAAGGGAATTTTATTATTCGGGAATTTTCCAACTCGGTAATTTTATTTTTCAGGACTTTTTATTCGTCCCGTAATTTTTTTACAAATGGTATCGACATAAATTGAACCGCCGCATCGTAGAACGGGATATAAAATATTTTTCGAGGAGTGTGAGGGCCCCTGGTCGCGTTTTGGAACATTATTGAATTTTAATTTTCTAAATACCTATCCTCATAGAAAATTTGATTGCGCATCTTTTTTTCCTT
>JAWWLR010000149.1:32965486-32982587 GCA_035041075.1 Acraspis erinacei
AAGTATGATATTTTTAGAAGACAGTTCAATTTTCAACCAAGAAATTTACGATAAAAATATGAATTTCCAATCCAGAAAGATGAATTTTCAACATAGCAGATGAATTTCCAGAAAAAATTATTTTTTAACAAAATTTTCAACAACAAAATTGAATTTTTGACCTACAAAGATTAATTATCAACCAAATGATCGGCTTTAAACAGATTCCAGTTCAACCAAAAACAGTTACACTTTGAACCAAGTAGTAGAATTTGCAATAAAAAAAGATTAATTCTCAACTAAAAATGTATAAGTTTATATTACAACTAAAGACAGATTTAAATTCTAAATAATAAAAATTCGAATTTAACCAAAAAGATGAATTCCCTACGGAAAATGTAATAGTTAATGTTTTAAACAAGAAAGATTTTATTTAAAATCAAATGCAGCTTAAGTTCTTCCAAAAAAGACGAATTTTTAAGAAAATAGTTGAATATTCAACCAAAATATATTAATTTTTAACTATAAAATATAACAATTCCACCAAAGTATATATACATTTTATAACCGAAAAGACGAATTTTCAATAAAGGAATTGACTTTTTAACAAAAAAGATTTTTCAGTCAAGAGAAAAAATGTGAAGCATATTGTTCAATTTTCAAATAAAAAAGGCAAATTCTGTAGAAAACAGTGCATTTTCCACAAAAAATATTAATTTTCAACCAAAATTTTATTTTTTATCAAACAGTTGAATCTTTACGAAAGTAATAGAATTTTCCGCCCGACAAGACAGATTTTAATCGAAACAGTCAATTTTCAACAAAAAGTGGAATAGTTAAATTTGCAATATAAAAAACAAATTTTCAACCAAATATTTTGATTTTCAATCAAATAAATGGATCTTAGTTCCACTTTCAACCAAGTAGTCGAATTTCCGAGCAAGAAGATTAATTTTCTACAAAAAAAGGACGAGTTTAAAACCAAAATACATCACTTTTTTACCAAATTATTGAATTTTCAACTAAAAATCATAAATTTTCTAAAACATAAAAATAGTTTAATCTGCAACCAAACAGATGGTTCTTCAACTGGCAGTTCAACTTTTAACCAAGTACATAGTTGAATTTTTAACAAAACAGATTAATTTTCTACCGAAAAAATACGAATTTACAACAAAATACATCAATGTTTCACCAAATTGTTGAATCAATTAAAAGCGATCAAATTTAAACAAAACAAAACAACAAATCTTTTTAAAAAATAGTTAAACCTTCAACTAAATAGTACAATTCGTAACCAAAAGTGATGAATTCTATCCGAAAATATAATAGTACACTTTTCAATAAAAAATAATTAACTAATAAGGAAAAATAATTAGAGTTTCGTATTGGGTTCTATTAATTCAGTTCCTATTCAAGAGGAAAAATGAGAAACAGAAAAATTTTCTTGAAAATAAGGGAAAAAGAGGTATTGTTTAAAAAAGAGAAAAAAGGGAATAAGGAAAAGAGTGTGATGTCACATTCGGCGTTAACCTCACCCCTCCTTCGTCAAAAATTGTCACAAAACCTATTAACCCTCCACCCCTCTATCAGTGTGAGTAGATTTTGAATGACTTGAATATTAAATGAAAAGCTTTTTTCTGCTAAAAATGATTACATATTTGCGAACACACTTTATATCGATGACAAGTTCAAATAAAGACTTAGATCGAAACATTGATATAGCTTCCTATGAAACCTTTATACAGTGAATCAATAATGCAACGATATCTCCTTGTGCATTAGTTATATTTGATTTTCTTGACCACTAGGCATAATACAAATAACACTTCAACTTGTGGCTATCACGTATCATTGACTTCTGATATCATAAAATAGTCGTACGAATAAGACGACCGTGAATTTTCAAGATCCTGACCCGTCGCGAAAAAAATTGACTTCTGAACTTTTTCATTATCTTAATTCATTTTCTAATGACCGTGAATAAAGTGCAAGAGCGATTTAATGAGGCGTAAGTCACTTTTCCACTGTCACTATAATACGTTCCACTGACCTCGTGCTATGATCGTGCCGTTAAATTTTTATAGGAGAATAAAGCTGCATGCTTTCAACAGCTGAGAATGTTGAAGAATTCTGGAGATTCTAAGAACAATTTTGAAACTATATTCTATCACCGTATCATACGGGTGGTTTTATGAATTTTTCATACTGCAAGCTTAACAATCACATGGTGGCCGTTTTAACAAAGAACAAATTCCCGGTCATTTCCCGATTTTTTACCGCTTGGCAAACATTTTTCACGGTTATTAAAATTAAAAGATTCGAACTCTTGCAACTGATCATTTTTCTAATTGAAGTAATAGAAAATAAACCGCAAATTAAAGCACTGAAATTGGAACTATTTAGAATTTTTAAATTGCAGCTTAAAAAATGTTGAATTGATTAGAAAATTGAAAATAAAGTTTCCGCTTTCATCTACAATGTTTAAAATAACAAATTTGCCCCGTCAACTCAATAAAAATGTTGAAAAGAATAAACTGACCTCTTTCAATACAGAAAAGTAATTAATAACCAATTTTCTCCCTCCAAATCAACAATTTCCAATTCAGGGAAAAGATTGAAAATAAAAAGTTCCCTCCTTCAACTCGGTTAAAATGGTAAAAAGAAAAAATGGCCTTTTTCAATTATAAAAAAATGTATAACCAAAATTTCGTCTCTTCTAACTCTATAAAACTGTTAAAAAGAAAAAAAATCCACTCATCTGATTCAGGAAAAATGTTTAGAGTCAAAGATTTCCCTCTTCAAATGCAGAAAAGAATTTAAAATAAAGGATTCTTCACTTGAACTCAATAAAAATGTTAAAAAGAAAAAATAGCCTCTTACAGCTCATAAATAATTAAAAAAGTACAATTCCTTCCAAGGCAATCAATGAGATAAAAATAGAATAGGACCTCTTCCAATTCGGAAAATATTGAAAGCTAAAATTTCATCCATGCAATCTCAATAAAAATGTTAAAATTAAAAAATTCTTCTTCTAATTCATAAAATATTGGAATCAAAAATTTCCTTGCAACTATATAAAAATTGAATTTTTTATTTTAAAAAAGAGAGGGAAGGAGATTTGGTTGTTTGCCTTCTCATTTTTCTTTCCTCTTTTCTAATTTTGTTTCCAAATGGAAAACGAATTTTGTTCTTCTGTTTTTTAGGGGGAACGGAGAAGAAGAAAAGGTGTTTTTTCAGATTACAATGGGTGGTTGTCCAAATTTGGTCGTTAAATTCTTGAATTTATTTTCAGGAATTCTTCACAAGGCTTTCTATTCTAAATATTTTAGTTTTGAATATTTGATTTATAATTGCTTATTTTAAATGAACAGTCAAATATTGCTAAATACACTGGAACCGCGTTTATATCCGCCGTCCGAGAACGTAAACATTCACTCATATCCTCCCGGAAGGGGATCCCACCAATGCTGCTCAGCGAAGGGGAAATGTCCGCGCTGCACTCTGATTGGCTTGTTTGCTACGTGTTACTGCGAGGTGGTGGATGTCAAGCGGATATAAATGAGAGTTATGCAGGGATATAACCGTAAGAGGATATAACCGCAGTTTCAGTGTATTTCAAAATTGTTCTTTGTTTTTATTAAAAGATTTCAAATTGAATAGGGTCCAAATAGAATATTTTACACCGAAAAAATATTTAAATAAAATTAGAAAATTAAATATTTTATAAAGTTTCAATAAAGCGTTAAATTTGAGATATGTATATCTATCAGATAAAAGAATATTTGTTTAGATTCATAATCAAAAAATAAATTAAATCAAATTTTACAAATTTCGGGATTTATCAATGATTCTTTGCATATTGGATCAAAAATATACAACTTTTACATTTATAAAACTGACAGACTTTTAAATATGAATTCTTGAAATTTTACCCAATTTATAGGCACTTTTACATACAATTTATAAATCTTTTAATTTAATATCGTCTAATTCCAAAAGCCTTTAATTTTTAACTGTTAAATTCCAAACGCGTCTCATTAAAAATTGTTAATTTTCCAAAGTTCAAACAATTTTGAATTTTATATTGGCCAGTTTTGAAAGTTCTATTTTGAATTTGAAATCCATTCGCTGAATTAGGAAATTTCCACAAATTAAAAAAATCCTTTATTTTCAATGTAAAACTTATACATTCGGAACGCTTTTAATTAAAAATTGTTTGATATTTCTATGATAAAGTTCAAATACTTAAAATGTAATAAAACATTCACAAAAAAGATGTGAAATAACCCATCTAAGGAACCCGGCATCATTAGCCGGGCTCCTTTAAAAACCTATGAAACTGATTTTACTTAATACTAGATATTGATCAATTGTATTCGCAGAACACTTTTGAAACATTTATGTATACCTTTATGACTCATTATATATGAAAAATATATGTTACAAAACGTAAAATGAGCTTTAAATAATGCCAATACTAAATGAGTTCTAAAAAAGGTAAAAAGACGTAGACTAATTTGTGAAAAGTTGTAGAATTGCAACTGTAATCACCAAAACTATTACGAGTAAATTACGACTTCTGAAATAGGTAGGAATTACTAACTTAAGCGTTTAAAATATAATTCTTACTTTCTGTTTATGTTAATTTACTTGAATTACGCTGATCACGTATATACCTATATATACATTAAAATGAAGTAATGGTTCCAATCTGAAATTATTCTTTCTGTGCTCGTTTTACGTTTTATTAGGTAAAATTTTGCATTTTTTTGAGTTAGATAAATTTCGAAAAAAATTATTACAACTTTTGTAAAGGGATATTATGAGAAGGGAACAAAAAGTAGAAGGCTAAGAAGTCCTACACGCGGCAAATACATTAACGAACTGTCTACTTACTACTATTATGAACTTTTTCATAGCTTGTATCGCGGAAATTCCGTAATACTAGACAGCGCCATAATTAAAGAATCATGTAAAATTTGGTTCAATTTAAATCAGAAATTTATTTTTGAACTTGAATTCAGTCAAATTTGCATAGAATCAAATAAAGTTGACTTAAGTTAAGCATATGCTTGTCAATTTAAGACTCAATTCCATCATTCAAATATTGACGTCTTCAATATAGGCCAATTTTAATTAAATGAGGACAAACCAATTTTTAGGTGAATGAAATTAAAGTATGCATTCATTTATGATGTGCTTAAATTTGAATTTTATCGATGCAAAATTATTTGCAACTTCTGGAAGTATGGAAAAAAAAGTTAAAAGGAAGGAATAAAATGTATAAAAGTTGGAAAAATTACAAAACTTTGAATCGTGAATTTAAGATTAAAATAAGGTCTACTAGTCTTAAAAAGATAATAAGAAAGTAGATTTCATTTTAATCTTAAATTAACTCTTCAAATTTTTGTAATTTTTCCACATTTTATGCATTTTTGTTCCTATAAATTTGAAATTAGCAATTTTAGAAATGTGATATTTTTTATTATATTTTATTTATATGGTAAATATTGACTAGCTTGTCAACTTTCTATCTTTAATAAAAACACGCCTATAAAAAAATATATTTGTTTAATTTCTGAAAATTGCAAAAGAATATTTTTGATGCATTAATTGTAATTTTCCTAATTTGAAATATTTAAATTAAAATAAACCAAAGCTTCACAATTTGGCATTTTTATGACATTTTTATTACATTTTTAACGATGGGAATTTCAATTCAATGTAAATTCCCGTCAGCAGCATCAGAGCATGCGTCTAATAGATTATTAAATCCGAGTTTTAATCGTACTTTAAATATAATTCCCATGATATATCCCACCCCCATAACACAATCTCCATAATCTCAATTTAATTTTAGTTTGAATTTCTTCGACTAATCATTAAAATTAAAATTTGGGTTACTAATACAAATCTTATACATACTAAAGATTCAATCTGATATTACATAATTTCATATTACTTTTTCCACAAAAATGCGAAGATACATGTCGTCACAGTCTTTAAACCCACTGGAAGAATAGCAAATATTTGACATAAGTTTATATACATAATAATTAAAAAAGAAGAGATGATGATAAATATTTTTCACTATTATATTTGACATAGAAAATAATACATACTCATTGCAAAATTACCAAGGAATTATTTCCATCACTTTAACATAAAAACTGGAAACTTTTTTCAAATAAACTATTAATATGAACATTCTTTAAATACGGGAATTCTGTCCTAAAACTTTCCTGATCATCTGTACGCTGCGAAGTTAGATGATTTTTAGCTCGGACTGTACCACCCTACTGTTGTAGGGGGAGGGGGGAGACTAGGGGTGGTATATGATCGTGTATATATGCCGTCGCGGAAGTATTGTCAGCGTGCTCCACCTCTGGCTTTTCGCGCGAAAATGTATTTGAAAAACAAGGCGTAAATCGATCTGGAAGAAAGTTATACTGAAAATATGAGAAAATTCTCGCTTACAAGCCCATCAATTTGCAAAAATTTTCGAGTACCGCGAGGCTTGATATTGAAATTGAGAGATTTCCCTCTGGCTCGACTGCGCCGGACAAAACTCGTTCAGTCAACTCGAGTATATACGGCCAGGGGCGGCGGTGAGAGGAGTACGAAGAGGGTGGGGGGTACAATATGGGTTATCGAGGGGCCCCACCCCCGAGGGAGGGCAGGGGTCCTCATTTTATTACCCAGACTCCCATAAAGGTTCTCAACTTCTTACAAAGTTCTTATAACACCGCGGATTATCGTGTAAACACCAGGAGGGTCGAATGGAAAGTGGTCGTGGGGACGTCACTAACCGTAGTCAACAATAGCGCTTTAAATCACCGCTGCGTAAAGTCCACAGCATAAGCTAGAAGAAAACAATATCATAAAATTGAAAATACGTTAATCAAAGACTGATGAAAAATCAAATTTGCCTTTAACCGTAAGTAATTAGAGTAAAAAAATAGAAAAATTGATGTGCCTTATATTCAGTCAATATTTGTGCTTAACCCATCACCTGCGGAATTTTTTTTTGTCGCGGACTTTCAATTCCGTTTCGATGTTTCAGCTATATTACTTAAGGTAACTTAAACTAATTTGCTAATTTACTTAATTAACTAATTACTTAAATAAATAATAATTTAACGAAATAATTAAAACTTAGATGATTTATCTAATTTAAAAGAGATAAAACGCGTGGTACCATATGTTACCGACAGCAACTGATGGGTTTAAACATAGATTTTATTTCTTAAAAGTACTTTTTTTTTTATTTCGACATTACGATTCGGCAATTTTAAAAAAGTTAAAAAAACAAGTATCTACTCATTTTACAAACAAATCAGCTCACTTATAAACTTTGCAGAAGATCATTGTGTCTTGTGATAAGGCAATTTGAAATTCACGTATTCTTTTAAGGACTACGTATTCTTTTAATGTTATATTATATGAGACTTAATGTTTTTTCCCCTTAAAAGGTTGAAACCTATGGGAATTCTCTATCAAATGAGCCAGGATGATGTTATTTTGTCATTTTTTAAAATACGATATTACAAAAGTAGTCCAAATCTATTTTTTTCTTTAAATTGAAATAAAATTTAATATATTAAACATTTTTTAATATCCTTCAGATCCTTTTAAAGATAAATTTCTATAAGTCCACACCAACTTCTCAATACTCTGATGCAAAAGCTTGCTTGAACTGTGCAACATATTTAAAGTGGAAACAAAAATGTTGGCAAAATTTACATATATTTTCTGTTGAATCAAACATTTCTGTAAATTATTATAAAATAAATAATCATGATCAAATTTATCAAAACTACTAGCAATACGGAATTTTCCGTAAAAATAACCTGTCAAGTATAACGCCACTAAGTTCATAGATTTTATTTACATTTTAAGAAAACATTAAAATCAACACTGCTTTCTGGAACATCTTCTTAAACAATCGACAACATGCCTTCATATTGGCTCATTTTACAGATAATTCTGACAGCTTTCAGGAACCTATTTAGGAGAAAAAATTTCACTCTCACATAATTAACATTAAATGAACTAAGCAATCATCTAAAAACGAGCAATCAAGTTCTCCTCTCTCTGATTCTCCACTTAACAATAAAAAAAGATAATGTAGAAAATAGTAGGTTTTGCGATCGAAGAAAACAACTCACTATTCTAAATAAAATTCTGAGTTTTCCCCATTCCCGGACCGCTAGACATCCTGAAGACTTATGTACGACTATTTCAACTGAATTTTAAAGTCCGGTGAATTTAAGACATTACTTGTCTGAAAATTAATTAAACATTTTTACTAATCAGTAAGGGCAAACATGAAATGCTGATTCGTTAAGTGAACTCGACAACAAATTTTTTTCTGAAACAAAAAAGCCATTCAGAAAACTTTGATGTGCATTAGTAATTTTTTTACGAAGAAAACTAATTCGAATTTGATTCACAATCAAAGATGAATAAATACATAAAAGAACAAATAAATTTTTAAAAAATCAATTTTTATTCACGTACAGTAAAAATTGACATACAAAGTGCACAGTAAACAGTTTTTATATCAGACAAAAATCGAACTACAGAAAGGAGCAACCAAAAGAAGACCGAAAATACTGAAATGAAGCTTAGGATTGAATAATTCTTCAAACTCACCCCTTATAGGCCTTGAACTACCTTCAAATCAGTGCTCTCCTCCCTTAATTTTTAAAAATTTTAAATAAATGGACATACTAAAATAAAATGTATCTACGCAATTTTTGAAAAGTGAACAAAAATATACTTGAAATATAATAAACACAAAAGGCTCTAACCGGCTGTGCTTAGCAGTTTTTGTTTTCTGCAGTTTTCCACTTATCTGACCAAATGTGTGTCTAATGAGAGAACGTCTATTAAAAATCCGGCTGCAAACGGCAGGAGATTTTAGAAAATGAAAAATCCACAGTATTGAGTAGGTCAGGCATTGCTTGGAGGTTTATAATGAGAGTTGGTGTAATTGCGGAGGCTTGGGAAAGGATGTGAGCTAAAGAATGTAACGTCTGACGATCTCCTATAGGAGAGGGATTTTAGATATTTTAAAAAATCGAAAAGGGTATAAATGGAGTAAAAAATGGATTCTAATCTAGCCTCTCCTTTAAATCGTTAACAATATTTCTTATCAATCTTTAAAAGTACCCGAAAGGCGGATCCCCCAATTTACATCTCATAGGAGTTATCAAGATGCTTAGAATAAATGGCAAAAGAATGACAAATAACGAAAAAAAGTTGATAACCTAAAGTTACAGGTTACGGTATAAATAGTAATTAAGTTCTGTTATACTTTACTTGTTGAAAAAAGAAACAAAGTTCTTAAAAAGTTACAAAGAGCGTACATTTTTCAGAACTCCCTTAAAAGTAACGAGTTACAACCCAACACTGAATCTAAGCCAAGAAGTACAAGTTGTAAACTATAAGAATCAGTCTTTTGGGGAGTGGACAAGAAAGTCTCGAGAGAAAGCAAGTGTAGAAGTTCCACACTTCGATCCTTTGGATTTTTCCATGAGAGAAAACGTGAAACTAAGGTATTTTATCCCAATAGGACCAAAGTACTTGCATTGTATAAGGGTACAGGGGTCCTAGGGTACAGCCCTGCCAAGAATTTTTTTTCCCCACTTCAACTTTTACTTCTTCTACTACTTTTGCCACTACTATTTTTTGACAATTTTTATATATTTTTTTATTCTTCTACTTGTTCCTTTCCTTGCCAGTATGTCTTCTTTCGTTTTGTCCCTGCTACCCTTCTCTTAGCTCAACTAAACTAGCTAGAGGCTAGACGCTAGACTACGTTCTATTCCTTAATTTTTTTCTATTTGCTCATCGGACCACCTACACATACCTGAAGCAGTTAATGCTCCTTGCTCTTGATACTATGTCGGGAAAATAGTTAGCAATAAAATATGACTCTATATCAGGCAGCAATCATTATTACTAGTCACACACTAAATATACACTTCGATCAATTCAACATTATAGCACTGCCATCTCTAATCAATGATAGAGTAACTGCCACTGATAGCCTGATACATTAAAATGTTCTATTACTTCATTAATAAATATATTTCTCGATCCGCTAAGCTAAACCATGTTATTTTTGTGTAAAGCTTCATTCATAATCAAGCAATTGGGCTAATACAGTCATAAAAGTATTCCTCGACATATTCTTTACAATATAAAAACCGCTGCGAAGTACTATGGATGTATTAATTGCGGGTTTATTTATTTGTAAATTTAAGAGCATTTTGCTTCCTCATATGTATGATGTGAATTTGAAAAAAACGGATGCTTTCAATATTTTTCAAGCTTTGTTTCTGTCTGACCGAAAAACTTATTTTTGGAAAATCAGAGAGCCTACCAAAGTTTCAATTCTCGCAGTTCTGTTACAATTAACAACCTTTTCACTAACGGTACTTTTATATTCTAAATTAAAACCAAAGTTTTCTTCATAGAAAAAATGTAAAAAATGTTTTAACTTTCTACAAGGAGAGAAGTTTCAGGAGATTAATTCACGGAAGCGCGTGATTTTAGAGCTAACATTTTTACATGATTTAAAGTATCGGACATAGAATTCGAGATCTGAGAACAAAGGCGAGTGGCCTAATGCCTGAAACTTCGAGACCTATGCTTTAAAAGCAAGGGTTACAGGATCTTAGCTCTCGCGCAAAAGCGTAATAAAATCAAGGAGTAGTCTCGTGAATTAATCTCCTGAAATTTCTCTCCGTGTAAGTAACTACTATTTAATAAAGAATGGTTATCGTAAATTATTCAATAACTCAATCCACGCGTCTCGAAAACGCAAACAATTACATCAAATACAGTACTGTTATATTACCAATCTCAAAAAAATACTTGTATAAAAAGGAAAATAATTTTGTTAAAATACTTAAAAACGATATTGGTAGGTTATGGTAGGTCATGAAAGGTTCGATGCATCTCGAAGGCGATAACAAACATGTTGGATTCTGTACTACAGTATTCCTCGTACTATGAACAAAGTTTTCTTCATAAAAACAGAATACACGCATTTTTTTTGAAACTTCATAAATCGGCAGGGGCGTGTCGTACAGGTTGGGAAACTATATAGGTTGGAACAGCATGTTTTCACATTCTATCATAAATCGAGGAGATGGTTCATGCTTGTTGAAGCTCCACCAAATAGTGTATTTACAAGGAGTAGAAAAATTATCGTATTGACATTATTCAACCTCCATTAACCTCATTCGTCAAAATTGCAAGGTAAATGAGTTCAATGTGATATGAATTTAATTAATTGTTATGTATAAAGAGTATTTTTCATAGAGTGCACATTTTTCCCCCACCAACAATGCAAAAATGCCCTTAAATGTATAGGTTGGGACACCTGTACCGTATAAGTTGAGACACATTTTTATGACAGCTATATGCCTTTTCTTTAACTGAAAATCATGTCTCATTACAAGCGAAAAAGTAAAAGGGACATCACTGATTTCGAGGGTTTGGTTAAAGTCGTCAAAAGTGAAACTTAATTTTTATGTAAAAAAACAATTAAACAAAGAAATATTTACTAAAAGGTTTACTGCGGCGTTTTAAAATTATTTTTCCACTTATTTTTTATGTTTTAAGAGGTGTCCAAACCTACACCATAAACATTTTTTGGTCAATTGGAAGGTATTCAGGGAAATATCTGTAAAATTTGTTTGCATCATTATTATATGTTTTGCTCACAAAAAGGACGCTATTTAATAAACCTTTAAAACAGTGTAATGAAAGCCCAAAAGTATTATCATGGAAAAAAGTTATGGGCCGAAAACAAAACCTGTCACAAAACTTTTACTACATTCCCCTACTGGTGGAACATAAAAGGTTCAACAATAGATCAATGGATGCGTTTAAACTCTAAAGGACACAAATAACCACATTAGATATAGGTAAACCATTTTTTTAAACTTCATAAATCGGAAATTATAGGTCATACAAGTTTTAACAATAGGTCAATGAATGCGTCTCAAAGACGCCAACAAATACGCTAGATATCGTATTGTTGTATTTTGAATATCAGAACGTTTTTTTTTCATATAAACTCCTAGGGTCCGATGAGACGTCACATATTTTTCAGACTAAGACCAGATTTCTCTTAACAGATTCGATTTTAAAGTCATGTTTCACTTATTGATAGTCAAACGTAACTATTATAAAACTCAATGTGTGAATTATTTATCAAACCATTTCCAAATTATAAATTAAGCTAGTAAATCAATCATTGAAAAAGAAAAACGTTATTTAAACTTCCTTAAATAAAACTTTGGTAGAAATATCTTACAATACTTAGAGTCTTATAACTATAATATATAAATCCAAACGTTTTAGATCTCTAGGTTCGAAGAGTCACGCGAAGAGAAGAATGACGAGTTTTTTTTCAGGTCGAACTTTTTTTATAGAAACAGCAAGTCCGGTTTTGGATGGTCTAAATTCTTAGATCTTTTGTATCGCCAATCGACACTTATTCTACCTAACGGATAACAGAAATAAATGAGGGAGAACTTAACGAAAACCGAATAATATCCGTTGGCAGAAACTAGAAATATTATAAAGACTAAAATTGTCAAAGTGAAGTTCTTCTCATTTTAACCTAACCCAAATATATTCAGTGGCTTCTATATACTATGGCTGCTCTATTAAGTGAATTTGCATTAGTCTTTTCTAATTATGTACTATATGGGGTAATCAATTATTCATTATAAAAGCTTAAAAGTCGATTTTCACCAAAAAACATTCAGATTCCGTTAACCTTATGACTATTCTTATTAGAAATTCTAATTCCAAACTTAAAAACTTGATCAATCAAAACTTAAAAGAATTCTTTGAATAAATTTTTTTTTAATTAGAAGTTAATTTATTGTAATTTTAAGTAATTTCAAAATAATTACTGTTCGATTGTACTTTATTTATAAAAATTCTACACTTTCACTTATAAATTGAAATTTTTTAAACGAAGCAATTAAAATTATAAAGTTCATAGTATAAATTCCGCGTGGCGACGGAAAAATACCAAAAATTACAATTACCAAAACTAATAAAAAATATCCAAAATTAAAAAATTGGCGATATGGGAAAATTTCAGAAAGATAAAATCCGCGAATTTGAAAAACTAAAAAAGTGGTTTAATAATAAATATGTTACAAATAAAATAATAAATATGTTTATATAAAAGTATTTAATTTATTTTAATTATATTATTAAGCCATTTCTTAACTGTTCGGATTTGGGAATTTAATAATTCGTTATTTTGCTATGATGATGCAACTGTTTTTTATCACAAATAAAAATATTTCTTGGTCGAAAATTCAACTACTTAGTTGAAATTTAAACTATTTTGTTAAAAATGTATTATTTTGATTGGAGATTCAACACTTTATTTGAAAATGTATGTCTTTGCTTCAAAACTTAAATATTTAAGGAAAAATTTAACTGGTTTAAAAATTGACCATTTTTGGTTGAAAACTCAACTACTTGGTTAAAAACTGTAAATCGTTTCATTTTGAACATAAAAATCCGTTTTTCTTTAATATTGGAATTTTAGTTCAATTTTAGAAATCATTAATTCATTTATATTTACAACTGACCAACTAAAAACGTTTTTATAAAAAATGCTCAATGTCAGACAATTTTAAGTTTTATTTAAGTCTTCTTCCACGTTAAAAAACGAATTTAACCAAAAAAAGGAGTTGATAACAAACTTACGTTAAGTTGCATTATATCAAGTGATACGAAAATAGTGATATTTCAAGTTATTGGATTGGATAGATTTGCCTTCTAAAACTTTGTAAAATTATCGGTCAACAAATAAATCTACTGCTATTTCCCGGTCTAAAAAATTCCCAACCATTTTCTGCTTTCCCGATGCAGCGGCCATCCTGTAATTATGGAACTTATTTAAATTAAGGTTTATAACTATGGTACTTGCAAATCAACTAGTTTATATTTTTAAATAATTTAAATATATAAGGGCGTGATTAAACATTTTTTTGATTATGTTTGATAGACTAAAAAAGCTAAAGGCCATATTATCAATTGTCACAATCCTGTCATTACCCGCGGAAGAAATGGCGCGGCGTTGAACTCTGCACACGCATGCTGACAGCGGTTGAGATCTGACGATAGTCAGGCAGCAAAGGTAATTTATTACAGCGTGCAAAGACATTACGAACTTGAAGAGGTCGACGCAAAATTTTGAAGGTTGCCTATCTTATCCTTTCTTTTGCAAGGTCTCACTTCCAAAATTGATTGCACAAAATTTCAGACTCGTAATTCGTCAAATTGTTCAATTTTCAAAAAATATTTGACGAGGTGTTTTCTCACTAATGAGAAAAAGAACCTAACAAGATACAACCGAATCTTATTCAGTGAAGAGAATTAGTGAAATTAGTGAATTAGTAAAACTTGAATTAAATTGTGAGGCATTCCAAACTAAAAAGACTTTAAAAATTAATTACTTTTAAAAATAATTTGTATCCAACCAAAAATTCGAAATTAGATCAGTTTAAATTCAAGCCTTTGCAAACAAATATTTTTAAATAGCAAGGCATTTAAGAATATATACCATAATAATTAAACCAAACATTGTAGGACATGGTTGGAAAAAAACTACTGGACATAATGCACAAAACGTTCGTGAGAAAAGGATTGATTGCCAGACCGTAATGCGAAAAACACGAAAGAACATTAGTCCGATGTGCCCCGTTTGTCCACGTGCATTCGAAGGAAGATTAATGGCGAAAAAAAGCACGAACGCATTATAAAGTAAGGACGCGTTGAAACTCTCGCACGCCTCTTTTTCCGGTTACCTAATCTTAATTATAATTCGCAACTATGAATCTCTTAAGGAACAGAATAAATCTGAACTTCAAACTCCTTTTACCTTCACATCTTCGCTTCAGTTCGCAAAGAAGAACTCTAAAAATATTATATGCAGGTTAATACAAACATAATATTTTAACAGAAAATAGGAGAATAAATTCTTTTAAATAAAATTACATTATATATACCGCATTGAATGCAATGTGAAAGGCTTAATATTGAAAGTCGAAATATATTTGACTTTCAACAATATACTTAAATTTTCAACCAAAAAAGAATAATTCTATACCAAAATAGATGAATTTTCAAGGAAATTGTTGAGTTTCCAATCTAAAAAGTCGAATTTTTTAGAAAAAAGTTGACTTTTAAACACGAAAAGATGATTTTTCAATCGTATACTTGAATTCTTAACAAATAAAAAAATAAAATTTTAGACCAAGTAGTTGAAATTTAAAGCAAGAGACGAATTTTTAATAAAATAATTGAAATTTTAAGCAAACTGTTGAATTTTTAATTAAATGATAGAATTTTCAAACAAAAAATATTACACTTCATACAAAAACAGATTTGTAACTTAATTAATTAATTATTTTTAACAAA
Source organism: Acraspis erinacei (assembly GCA_035041075.1). Taxonomy (NCBI): domain Eukaryota; kingdom Metazoa; phylum Arthropoda; class Insecta; order Hymenoptera; family Cynipidae; genus Acraspis; species Acraspis erinacei. The sequence goes on from JAWWLR010000149.1 coordinate 32,980,940, forward strand.
ATTTTTAAATTATTTTGTTAAAAATTCAAGTATATAGTTGAGAATTTTATTACTATGTTGGAAGCTTAACTATTTTAATTGGCATCTGAACTACTTAGTTTTAAATGCAACTTTTTGTTTTATAATTTTTTTAAATTCAATAATTTGGTTGATAATTTATCTTTGTAGATCGAAAGTTTATTTATGTGGTTTAAAATCTAATTATTTGTTTGAAAATTCTGTTTTGTTAAAGTAATCTTTTTTGTTAAACAAAATTGTTGGATTTACAAACCATAAAGAGGATATCTCTAAACAAAACAAAAACAGTTGAATTTTCAACCTAAAAAGATAATTTTCATCCAAATAGTTGATTTTGAACCAAATAGAAATTCTTAACCTTCCAATGGCATGGTGGGGTTAGCGCCAAACCCAGGATGATTTGAACATTTATTTATTTATTTTATTTTTTTCTAATACTTTAACATGAGTTCATTCTCCATAAAAATAAATTTTCAAATCATCCTGGAGTTGGCGCTAACCCTACCGTACCATTGGAAGGTTAAAAAAAATTAAATCGTAAGACAATAAGTTGAATTTTCAACTAAAAGCTGTGAATTTTCATCAATTACTCGAATAGTTAACTTTCCATATAAAATAAAAATAATTAAGTTAAAAAAATGCAATTAAATTAATTAATTATAATCAACGAATTTTCAACAAAACAGTTAAATCTGCAAACGACTAGTACAATTTTTAGCCAAAAGAGATCAATTCTGAACCGGAAATTTAATAACAGACATTTCAATTAAAAATACTGAACTTTGAAGGGCATATAATACTTCGTCGTGTGTCGTGTGGTAAATCGGGTTCAGTTTCCTCCGCTTTTTCCCACAAAAATTGAAAATTTTAAAAACTGCATTCGGAGATGCTATAAAATATTATAAAGGACGTCCCCAGGCTCTTTTTGTAAGGGATAATATCAACAAAATTATTGTTCTAAACACAAATTGTATGCATGTGCACTATTTTGAGGTTAGGATCGTTTTCAGCTCTCTGTCATTCCGATAATGTATAGGCGTCTGTCGGACAGATGCTGTCGGTAGCAATCAAGAATAATTATGGGAGAGAATCGTAACACACAACCTAAAAATATACACACACATAAAATTTAGCAAAATGAGAATTATTTGAATGAACCCACAAAAAAACAGTCCGGGAACGGCCGTTAGCATGTTCGGTATCATGTCCCAAATTTGTAAGACAAAATCTTTCTTATTGTAGGAAACAAAACGAGGGAACCCAACAATGTTAAAATCGATCATTTTCCAAGTATCACATACCCTTATAGAAAAATAGATGGATTTTCATATTGGGTTCTATTAATTCAGTTCACATTTAAGAGAAAATAATAATGAAAATAATGGAACGTTCTATGTTAACCCCCTCCCTACATCATAAATCATCACAAATATGCCCCCCACCCTCTGGCTGTATGACTTAACTTTGGAAGGACCCTTTACTGTTATGCACGCAGAAAAAAGAAATTAATATTTACTTATCAAGAAATGTAGAGGGTTTCTTGCAAGCGTAACAGTATAAACTGTTCTTAATAAGGGGGTGAAAATGCCAAAATCACTCAGCATTTCGTAAATTTCACAATGAAATTAAG
>JAWWLR010000149.1:33120899-33131008 GCA_035041075.1 Acraspis erinacei
ATTAGCTTATTCATATTCTCTTATTCTTTTGCCAGGCGCACTTGGAAAATCAAATAACCTATCAAAGCAAGGTTGCTTTTGTTATTGTCGTTATCGAAACAAGTTTTTATTAGTAAATTTATCCAGAGAGTTGGTGCTTCATAATACTTTGGAATGGCAAACAATATAATTCGATATCAGCGTATTAAGTTCCATGGATCTTCGTTGACAGTGGTCGCAACGTCAGCACTGGCATTACGCCCGGAGAAATAATTTGCTTCTCGTTGCCAACTTGTGTGTTTTCAGAAAGTTTGCCTACGATAATGCAGGGTTGGCGATCTTAGTTCGCTTGCATTTGAGAGCGTTGTGCCACTGACAGGAAGACGCTAATGAATCAACCCAAAAGATTTAGGATCATAGTGCAACTGAATACGCGTTTATTCTCTGTACCCGCAATTTCAAGTACACGAAATACCTGATGCATAAAGTTTTAAACTTAACTTCTTGTTTCCACAAATTTTCCGTGAAAACTAACCTTGAGCGGTTACTACACGTTGCAACATAGCAAAGCTTAATTACGGTCTGTAGTATTCGCATTAGAGGTAATCTGAAGTATATGCGAACTTCATCAGTCCTTGCAATCACCTGACATATCAAAATGGTTAGAATGACCAGATGTTCCAAATAATGTTAACATGTCACTGCTTTCACGTTCAGCAAACCTCTTCACTAATATAATTGATGATCATAGCTTGGATTTCTGATTCTGATATTAAAATACACATTTCTTCAACTGACTAACAAATAACTGATACGTATTGGAGGTAAGTCGCTAGTTTATAAATTATTTAGTGGTGTTATTTTAGCAGTAATATGTTAAATGTGAAACTGTTTTTTTATCCATATCAATAATGTTTCCGGAGATGTTGGCAGACCGCCTGTTGCACGCTGATGCTCACAGCCCTCAGGCATCACACGTTAGGCTTGTCTGTTCTTGGGCTGCTCCCGCTCACGAAGATCCACTTACGACGCGTACACACCAAGCTATACGTGCTTACATGCATGACCCAGCCCTTAGGCTACCCATCTCTGACATCGGGTTTTCCCATCAAACAATGACATCGAGGTTAATCGTTTAAATTTCGACAACAACTGCAGAGTCTGTTATATGAAACTTTAATATTCTATTTCTAAAAATGTGAAGCAGCAATAATATTAAGTTAAAAAAAGATATGCATGCATTTATAATCATTGCATGGTATCACATGAGATACAATTATTCCTTGGGTTTATTGCTCGACTTTGGTAAGGAAGAAGAATTTAAATATTAATTTACCAAAATTGAAAAACAAAACGTAAACATAAAACCTACATCAACCAACGCAGCCAAGCGATTACTATCTTTTTTTAAATCTGACGACAGCAGTAGCAAGTGAGTGGATTGGTCGTAGGATCATATGTGACATAAACAGAACATATTGTCATTTGGCCAAAGCCGTGCTTCGTTTTGACAAGATTCTCGTGTCCTGATCAAGGCAACCGGGAGGATTAGCCGTGAATATGTCCTAAGGATATACATAACAAAGTAAAGAAACATATCACACACTATCACATTATAATACAACCTCTATTCTCGGCAGCAGAGTATAATATCCACGGATAATTTAATCCCAGGGACTAATGCAATCGAATATTTTGTCATTCGATGTTTTAATCTCACAATAAAAAACGATTAAAACTTTTTGTGCTTTTACTACACTTTACAATCCAAATTGTAATGTAGAATTGCACTCATTGAATTTTAAAGTAAAAATGCAATAAGTGTATTGTAAATTTTGAATATGTGAATTGCAAAATTACAATTCATATATTGTAATACATGTATTGTAATTTCCTGATATATTTTTCTTTAAATATATAGCATACTAATTTGACTAATTTGCCATTTGTGTACCTGCTGCTATCAGACTAGAACTCTCCCTTCTTTGAATTTTCAATCAGATTTTTATTAAGATAATTATGAGGCAATTTCCTCCACCAACTTTACATAATTATTTTTAATGTGAAAAAGCCCTGAAAGATAATAGCGAAAAAGGCTCAACAAGATCTTTGACACCGTATTTTTGTTGGAAGTTATGGATACGAAAAGGAAAATCAAAAAGTATTTTTTCCTGAGAGCGGCTTAATCGATTTTAATAAACAAAATATAAGATGTGAAAACCAATGAGACCATTTTCGAGAAGTTCTGAAGAAAAAAATATGAAAATTTAATTTTCAGAATTAAACTTTTTTTTAACTATAACGTCACACTCAGATTAAATTGGGAAAGAAATATGTTGAAGTCTTCAAACAAAATTGGTGCTGTGGCCCTAAAGCCTAAAGCAAACATAAACCAATTTTTTTATCCTTATTTTTGGAAAGACTTTCTTGCATTTTTTTCTTATTGGTCTCATAGACTTTTATAATATATATTTTGTTTATGTTCTCTCATGACTCCCAAAAAATGAAATTTTAAGGTTCACATGTGTAGGATGTTTTCAACACATAGATGGCAATTAGGGTGAATCGCAAATAACAAGTTCTGGAATTCGAAATCGTTGAAAAGCCAAAAAGTAGCGTACTGGAATCCATAGACATCAACTTGGTTACCCGCTCTCAAAAAATGTCTTTTTACAGAATTTGAAATTTCCTTGAGTATCAATTTTTTTTACAGACTTGAAGGTCATAAAAGTCTATCCAATTGTTTGCCGATTCAAATAAATTATTTTACAAGAGATAATTAATTATTAAGTCCTGTTTAATTCTCCTATGTTTTCGGAAAAAATCCTTAACCCATTTCTAAATAGGAGCAGAATTTTTTGTGATACTTGAAAACTTTCCAGTGATAAAAATGCACAAGGAAAACAATCGCCAAGACGCAATAATCGAAATTGGACACACAGCAAATTAAAAAAATCGTATTTAAGCAAATTATCCTTGTAACTTGTGGTTTAAAATACTTCTAACCATTTGTAGGCTTTTTCAGCGCGTGGCTCGTCAATTCGAACGCACCAAGGGCCACGTCTGTCAGATTTCGGGCTTCATGCTCGGAATTTGTGTTTTCCCCGATGATAACTGTAATTTTGCAATTGTGAATTCTCTTTTCTTAAAACTCCTGCGGGTTCAATAAATACAGTGAACCCGAGAGATAGGGCACCTACAGTTTATTCTTCCGAGAAACGACGCGGCGCAGCCGGGATGAAAGAAGCTGTGGGGGTGAGGGGGTGCTCACTCATACTTGAATGCTCATTCAGAGTGGACCTTTGAATGGGGAGTTAGGTCCAAACTCAGCTCAAAAACCGGCACTCACTCTAGAGTCTGGGGTTCACTGTATATTTTTATCATGTGCATCCCACTTCGCAATCGATTGACTAAATGCACATGAATCTAATACCTTTCTTCATAAATCATGAGAATGTACATTAAAAACCAAAATCAAAATATTTAAACTCGCTGTATTTCCCGAAAAAAGATGATATTTAAATAGGAATCGTCTCTTAAAAAATAATGCCCCTGAAAAATGTTGAAGACTTTTTTGATCTCCCGTTGTGTACAAAAAAATGAAAATAAATAAAAATTTTAATACCCTGCAAAAGAGAAATTTTGTTAAGATTTTTTAGTGCGGGTAGAATCCAAATTAATTATACTTTTTTAAGTGTTTGGTCCCCTAGGCCCTTTGTACTCTATAAGTGCAAGCCAGTGTAAGAGTGAAAATTATAGATTGCCATAGTTGAGTGCGAATATTCAACATTAAGATATTTTGTTGGCGATACAAATATAAGCAAAAAACGATTTTCATGTAAGAAAAAAATAAAGATTTTGAAATTATGTATCCAATAGACGTATGTTTACAAATCGTTTTCATGCATACTTATATAAAATCTTAATGTGGAACGTATCGGAAAAAATAATGTATTCTCGCTAGGAGCTGGTTAGAAGTTTTGGATAGAGCCCGGTTACAACAGCGTAACAGAACTATTCAGGCCCTCTATATTTTTCCCGGCCAGCGCTTGATCAGAAATAGAGAAAAATAGCCGAGGCCTTTCCAAATCCCGATCGCAGTTTTTACTCGAGACACATGTTTCGTAAACTGAAATCGAGAAATAATAGTTAAATAATAGCTAGTATATCAATCAGGATTGAAATAAGATGTTTAGGTGAAACTGTTTCTGAAAATGTAAGGATAGGTACCTATATAGAACTTCTAGGTTAGTTTTGTATTACTTTAATTTATTTTATGATTGTGGTACTAATAATGGAATTAGTTGAAGCAAGCAGTAAAGAAAACTAAACATGATAGTTAAATTGAAAAGATTTTTTGTTTAATAATTTATAAACTTTCTAAAATAAATTCTAAAAATGATTACTATCAAAGTTTTAAAAGTTTTTATTTAGTACGTAAGGTTAGGTGAAACTATGTATTCCTGATTCGTATATAGATTGCCCGACTGCAAAATTTTAATAAATGATTCTTTTCAAGTTCATCTTTTCTACAGACAAGCAAGCAAGCAAGCGGGCCTTTGTTTTGTCGCGCCCAACTTCAACTTTTGTTGGCTGACCAATACTTTTTCTCAGCGTGCCAATCGCGTAAAGCATGGCAACGACGCGCGCTTATCTTCTTCACCGCCGCGTACATCCAAGGTGAGTACGACGCTACATGTACCAGAAGTAACGTATGTATGTACACAGAAAGTAGATGTGTACCAACACGCGCGCGTGCATAATGTGATAGAAATACAGGTACACATCTTCGCTTTTATGTGTGTAGAGATGATCCGCTGGAGGGTGTGGGTGAAGTTGGAATGAGGCAGTGGCAAAGAGAGGAGGGAGTGAGGGGGAGAGAGATGGGAACGAGAACTGAGAGAGACAGAGAGCGAGAAGCTGCAGAGAAAGTATTGGCCAGCGAGCTATGAGCTGACATAGAATCTATTGGCGACGAATCGGTTTGACCCGAGGAGAAAAACGGTACGAAAGCCATGACGAGGCAAGATATCCCAGCTAGGTGCAAAGATTCTCCTATAAAGTATAAACTTTCTTAGATACATACAAAAATCCTCATCTTCTGTCCTTGGAAACATATCAGTGAAAAAAGCTAGCTTCACCTCAATACGTCACAAATGTCGTTTATGATTGACAACAAGTTACGTCAGTTAAGAACTGATGATGATGTCATTCAAGATAAAAAGACGAATAATTGAAATCGTAATCTATGTACTTTAATAAAAGCAATAGCACATTGCATATTTAGTCAAAACAATTTCTTATTTTATTCGCAAAGAATGTTTGCATTAGAACTTTTAGAATCTGCTGAGTAAACCAGGTTCAGTTTGAATCTTGACTCCAGAATACAATTGAAGGCCGGGACCAAATAATTATAACGAATTACTTGATCCAGGCCAAAAATTCCGCTTCGCTACGTGCAGTTTTCTAACAAACACTGGTATGTGACTCAAGCTTCGTCAAACTCCACTAGCTGACGAAATACTGACATGAAAGGCTTTTGAAGAGGAAATTCGAATTTTATGAAAAGCTGTGTCCAATTTTCGAATCGCGAAGGCTGAAGATCCGAAGATGAAACAACTACAGAATGCGCAAGTTTCTCGGGGCTAGGACATAAGTGTGCTTTGTGACATATTAAAAAGGGTTTTTAATTATTTTCAGTTTTCATTTATTTGCTGGACTCTGCTTGTGGGAGGGTCTCGCATGCCATACAAGCTTCCATCGCCGGACAGCGGTCCTTTGCAATGGTAAAACTGAACCAACGAACGTACAAACGTACAAACAGGACAAACCGGAGTATGCGAAGGAGCGGGAGGAGGGAGAGAACGCGAAGGGAGACAGAAGGGAGGAAAAGAGAAGGAAAGAAAATTAAAAAAGTAAAAAAAGCAAAAGAGGACTCAGGACAGGACAATAGTTCCTCAACCAGCGACTACCAGAAGTTACACGAGAGAGGACAATATTTTCCTGGTGTGTGACTCCTCGAGTCGCGCCTTGCGGACCAAGTTTCGACCCCGTTTACATCGGGATCGAGCCATCCTAAGCTTCGTCTCCGCCTAGTGGCTTCCGAGAAGAACTCATCTACATCTACGGTAGAGAGAGAAGGAAAAAGAAGAAAAAAGATAAGAAGCAAGAAGAGGGAGAGGAGGAAGGTGCGGAGAGAACCGGACGAATTTTTATTATATTCCACACCGGTCAGCTGAACAGGGGGAAATAAAATGTGGGTCCTCTCTACCATTTTTGTACCAATTACGCATCATTTAATTAATTTTCCTCTCTTTATAGAAAACATGCAGGAAATATTGAAAAGTATCTATTGCACAAAAGAGCAATTTGTATGGACGGAAGAAGAACAGGCTTCAGGAATGGCTAAATTGCTTGGGACTTCCTTTTTTAATTCCCAGATTGGTTCAATTTCCAAGTTGTATTTTATTTTTGTCAACAAAAAACAAAACTTCTATAGAGTATTTGAGCAACCTTGCGAATTTTGTATTAATAAAAAATGCTTTTTCACTCAAAATCACGGCTAAATCCCAGTTTCTCCCGCTGATTTCCCAGTCTACTATCCGAATTGCAGTAGAGTCCTTTTATGCTCATAACCAATAAGTGTGCCCTCTTTATAACCATATCATATTTCTGGAAACATCCGAATTGGACACGTTATATTTGGATTTAAGGACGAGATGATCTTTGATTTTCTGCATCTATGTACAACCAAATGGTGGAAAATAGGGCACGAGTTATGTCGGTCGAAAGGAAACCCGGAGACCAGGGATTTGTTGGTGAAAGAGGAAATGTTGAAGAAGAAGAGGCAAAAGGGGTTAACTCTAAGATATGCTGATAAAATTCTTCTAAGTACATATCCGGCTTTACCTTCAGCCCTGTATTAACTACTAGTAAATAGACACCGCAACCCCATCTACTCTTGACTCTTCGTTTCCTTTCCCTGAATAAAAAATCAAATTTAACGACTTAAAGATTTAAATACAACCCAGCTGTAGAACTGTGCTTGTCAAAATCTCTTCACGATCTTTTAATTTTTATGTGACTCCTGGTTAAACGTGAGAGAAAGAGGTCAACGAATTCGCTCCAAACAATGTTTCAGACATCAAACAAGTCATCCACAATTTCATAGATATACTTTATTTTGTACCTACTTCGAATTCGCGAAGCGGAATTCCATAATAACAAATTTAATTTGCCGTGACGCTCCCTTGAAATCGATGCTCTCGAGCCAAAAAGCAAGATATTCCGGGTTGAAGTCGTGGGAGGAGTCTGTCCGAAGGACAAAGATCTCGTCTTTTGTCGAAAAACATGCAAATTTATTCGTTCGCGACGTACGTCTGATGGCAGAAGGTCAATTCGTCGGCGACAGGTGAGAACACAGTCGACTATATATTAAAAATATATACTGGACTGCTTACAAATGGCATTCAAGGTGGAGGTGATTTACTGGCTTGATTTCGAGGTTAAGTAGGCACCTAACAATGACCCTACCTTAAAGGGTCTATGAAGTCTATCACTCTACTTGATATGAAAATCGCGCAGTTTGAGCGAAACACTCCTTTCATTGCGTAATATTTAATTATTTGGTTATGTTAAAAGTTTGAATATAACAAAAAAATTCTTTCCCGTCGCGGGAATCGAACCTACTTTTAGTTTGGAAAGCCAGCATCTGGAACTGTGTCAAACTTTTAAAATCTCGAACGAAGAAACCCTCTCTACATGTCAAATTAATAATACTATATGAATTTTTCTAAATAACTTAAATATACTAGAAAGAATTTTCGAACCGTCTTTTATTAGTAAATAATAATGATTAATCAATTAGAATGATACGAAAATAGATGAATCAGGTAGAAACTGATTCCATTAACATTTAAGGATGTGATTTAAAAAAAAATCAGATAAGAGCAATCGTACGATCCCAGAGGAAATTTACTACTGGCAAAGTACTGGCTCTGTGTAATAAAAGGTATTGGCCTAGTACCGTTCACAATGGTTACCAAGCCAGTAGTAGTAGAATTTCCACCTGAGGAATGGCTTTCGAAGCTTTCTAGAACAAAGATATATATAATATTGTGAAGTGTTTGTGAGCATAAAATTAATTTATAATTTGAAAATGCAAACCATGAATTCGGGTGTTTTGAAATTGAACTACTCACACGTGGTCAATCTCCGCTGGTTGTGCCCACGTGGAACAGGAGTTAACTTAATTACGGCCAATTAAGCGGCATTTAACCGAGTGGCAGCATCGCGGTGCACCCGTCGACGTATGCAGAATCATCCGTTCGTCCAACGTCAGTCTGTCTAATGTATTAACGACACGCTGACAACCCTACCCGCAGGATGTAAATCAGTCATTCTGGGATCGAGAATAGACAAAACCTCTTCAGATTCAAGATTATATTTTTTCGATAATTATAATTTAAGAAGTCATTTCAAATTCTATCGTTGAAAGAATTTCTTGGGGATTATCAGTTATACAATTATGGTTGAGAATTTCTAACGGAGTTATTCGAAAACTGTTTCTATTTTAACCAGTTGTATTTTTATTTCGAACTAGACCAATAGAAGGTACACGAATACTAGTATAGTTAAGGGTAGTATCTTTCATTGAGAAATCGCGCCACCTGCCACGATCAGAAGCGATTCTTGAGCGCAGTCACGCGTTCCGTGTTACATTAGTTAATTAACAAATTAGGGAATAGGTATGCCTAAAATAACCATTCCATATGGTTGTAGCTGAACGAGCAATACACTATGGTTGGAATAACCAGAATTATGAATGTACCATTCAATTATTTTTTCAGTGCTGTTTCTCTGGATTAGATTCTTTTATTTTTGCAACCGAAATTAAAAATTGCGAACAATTCAAATGTTGACAGACTGGACCAACTTCAATTGATAAGTTACTATAAATTGCAAAAAAATACCATAATTTGCCTTAAATTACGGATAAAATACCATGATTGACAATTAATTACACTGTACAAAAAGATTTGTGTAAAACTACAAAGTTTCGGAAAATTACATATTGTATCATTGATAATATCACACACTTCACTGTGTGATTTTACAAAAGGGTGTGAAATAACATCCTCTAGCTATGTAAATAAAATGACCCTCAAACAGCAGTGTAATATTACATACTCGATAAAAACAAAATTACATAGTCCCTCGTACGAAGTTTACATTCAGAAGGGGAAATTCAGTCGCAACGTGTAAAAATATCATGGGTCGATAAAATCACTTTCCTTAGATTGAAAATTACATCGAGGTTTTTAATTTGACCAAAGATCTTTGATTTTACCCCGACGGAACCTGTAAGATTTTTTAATTATAATTCATTGAAAATTTACAATAATTAATCAAATAATATGTGAATACGAAAGCGTCTCTCGTTTTCGTTGTTTATCGATGCCTTCGTTCTCTAATTTTGGAAAATAACAACTATGTTCAATAAGTTTGTTGACATCTTTCATACATAAATAGATAAAATTAGAGCTATTCCTATTTTTCCTTTTACATTTTCTGCTATTGGAACGGAAAAAGTGCGGCTATTCAAAATTTATATTTCATATTTTTGTTACGGAATATATGAACTTCAAAAAAATACCCATAGTATCTTATGTATTTTAGGTAGGTGGTCACGTGTCCGGCTTGTGCTTCTTCAATTTCCATGAAATTGTACGAAGTTTGAGCTTCGAGTGTTCGAATCCTGTCGCCCTAATACACTTTCTTTTATTTTTTCACATAATGAATTTTACTTTTTCGTGTGTAAAATTACCGGCCGAATTGGAATATCACAACAGCTTCAATTGCAAAATTCATTTACGAATTTTCGTAAACTTACTCAGATACACGAGGGTATTCAATAGATTTTTTTGACAGTGTACATATAAAATATGTAAGTTTTCTATAAACTACAGATCAAATATCATAATTAATCATAAATTACAGATAAGATACCACAAAATACCGAAAATTTCTGGAAATGTTTAGATATCTGAATTTGCATAAATTTCCAAAACTAAAATTTTCAAGACTTTCGGCTATTCATAAATTAAGAATATATTATAAATTTTGTTTAT
>JAWWLR010000149.1:33282799-33292865 GCA_035041075.1 Acraspis erinacei
GAAAATTTTCAACCAGAAACTTCTGATAGTTTCAACCAGAATTTATAGTAAGGGCATATTTAACACTCTATTCTAGTCGACTTAACTAGAATTCTGGTTGTTCCAACCAGAATTTTTTTTGAGTGAATAACTGACATTTCAACCGAAAGAAAACACATTTTCAACAAAATAGTTACATTTTTAACTAATGTATTGAAAGTTTAACAATATAGTTTAATTTTTAATGAAATACTTTAATTTTAAATCTACAAATATGAATGCTAAACCAAAAAACAAATTTTCAACCAAGTAGATGAATTTTCTAAAAAAAAATTCTCAAAAAACTACATGAATTTACAATCAAACATGAATTTTTAAACTAAAATGATGAATATGAATTTTTCACCAAAAAAATGCATTTTCTAAAAATAAAGATTTGTCAGTCAAGAAAGAAAAAAGTTCATCTAAATTGTTGAACTCCCAAACCAAAAGACAAATTGTCTGTGAAACAGTTGAGTTTTCAATATAAAAAAATGAATTTTTAGTAAAACATTTCATTTTAAACCAAACAGTTGCATTTTTAACCAAAAAACAGGAAATTTTGACCAAGAAAATTATTCTTTTCCCAAAAAGACGAATTTTTAAATAAAAGAATATCAACTTTCAAGCAAAGCAGATGGATTTTTTTACTAAAATGATGAATCTTTAACAAACCAAAAAATTAATTTTTAACAAAGCAGTTCAACTTGCAACCGGCAGGAGGAAGCTGCTGAAAGACAGAATGAAAGACAGAAAGAAAGAAAGGAATGTACAAGGAAAATAAATTACTAATAAGAATATTACACCAGGGTTCCCGCAAATTTGATTTGCAAAATTCCCTAAGTTTTCCCTAACCATTTTTCCATTTTTTCTGAACATTAATATTCAAAAACCAGAATTGTATTCATTTGACATTTTTAACATAGAAAGATTTTTCCGGGATTTCCCGGTCTTCCCTGCGCCATGACCACCCTCTGACTGGTAGGAAGATGTGTAAATTTAAAAAAAATTGGGAGATGAATATTTTGTATTTGTATGTCTGGCACGGAATCTCCGATACACATAAAGAGTGTGACACATGGTTCTGAGCAGGCTTCTGCACGTGGATACAAATGTGTATTTTAGCACACAATGAAAACCGTTTGCATGCAAGTGTCGCGACGTCTAGGGGCGGAATTCATTGAAAAAGGGTCCAATATGAACGCTTTTTCATCCAAACCTTTTTGGTTAGAAATTCATAGTTTATTTTTAAGCTAGCAATTTAATTGAAATGGAACATTAAATCAAGTTTATTGAAAGGATATATTTTATTGCAGTGGACATTGGAAACTCCTATACCCGAATACAATTCTCTCTTTATTTCACAACCCCTAAAGCAATCAGCCTGATTTAATTCTTTATCGGTGCTCAAATGAAAAAGTGGTGAATGATACGAACGAAAAATAACAGGTGGAAAATTCATGAAAAACAAAATAGAAATAATGACTGGAATTCGAATTGAAAAAAAAGTTATTCGATTCTAGTTAACCTGTTTTTATAGAGAGTGCATTTTATCTTAAATTATTTTTATATATTCACAAAATAAAGCTATGATATGATGCATATGCTTTTAATTTAGAAATGCAAAAAAAAAATAACAATCAGTTTTTTAAATAAAGAATTTGTTAGCTACATACTAGCGTGCTCTATCGGCGAATCTGAAAAGAACCAGATACGATGAATCTCGGACCATCTCTTGGGAATCAAGTTAAATTGAATTTGTATTCTTCTTAGTTTAGTGTCACTTTCTCTCCGGACGCTCACTCTTTTTATAAATTATCAAATAACTTAATTTGAAGTTCTCACTGACCTCTTCAGCAAAATAGTGAAATGCTGCAACGTAAGAACTGACAAATCTCATTTCCTTGGTATTTATTGACGTCAACGATAAATTATTATCGGGGAATGTTTCATACATATTGATATGAAATTCTGGAAACTGAATTTCAATTTCAATTTTTATGTGAAAAATGTTCACAAAAAAATAACCTTATAAAGTCAAGAAAATAAATAAGTAAACAAGAGAAAAGGAGTACAAACTACACGTATTTTTAAAGCATTTAATCTGTTTATATCCCTTGTGACTCTTCGTTCACTCCACTATCGAACCGTGTTACACAACTCGAAAAATGCTCGCTTCTCCCGATTTTCTTAGCACGTAATTTTTCATGAATAAAATATCAAATTACCTTCGCAAATAAAATAATATAATTTATACCAGAATAATTAAAATTAAGTCGCAATATTAATATTTTAAAGGCATTTTTTGTTAAACATGGATTTTTTGTAATAGTCTTCACAGGGGTGTCCCGGTACACAGTAATACAAGATGATGAATTTCAGTAAAAAAGGCGGTTGACTTTCAGACGTAACCAGAAAGATCATTCGCCAGTTGAAAGTCAACCGATGATTATAACATGACTTTAAGTAACGAGCTTGGTTGAAAGTCAACTGCTTTATGTAAAATGTACGTAAAATGTACCAACTGAGTGAACGAGTACTAATTATTATTTACAATGTTGTCACAGGCTTAAGATATGGTTACTGCCCAACATGTCGAAGGCATTTTTGGCTAGAATTGGATTTTATATGTTTTTTGGAATAGTTTGCACGGGGCTGTCCCGGTATATATCGTCAGTCAAGGACGCAGTTTTATAATGCAATCAAGTGATCTGATGAGAGCAGTGCGCCCCGACATATTGGACGAATCCTGGTTTTTACCCCATCATTGACGGACTGGGTTGCAGTCAAGTGCACGGATGGGCGGACCTACAGCTTAAGGTGGGTTCCGAACCTCCAGAACTTCGGTAAAGGTACATAGAAAATTTTCCAGAGGTACCGGATCGGGGATCGAGCCCCGGACCTCGGAGGTGAAGTACGTGCGTCTAACAAACTGAGCCACCGAGGCTTATTAATATGAATTATTATTATTATTATTATTATTATTATTTCATCTCTGAAATGATTAAAATCATATTTTCTATGGAACACGTTTATTGACGATTACAATTTAAAATTCCTATACAATTTTATCTCATTATTATACAAATTTATCTTCCAATTTACATGGTAGAGCGGACAGAATTGAAAATTAATTTGAAGGGTAAATCGTAAATCGGCTGGAATCGTATATATCATGAATTTACGATGACGAGAAGTTTATTAAATAAAATATGGTTATAAAATAACGTTAAATTAAACGTAATGACATTCTCTTTTTGCAAGTGGGGGGGGGGGGGTGCCTCGTGTGACATACGCGAAAGTCACGATTTCATATACCAACGAAGGAAAATATTTTATACGTAATTTATTTTACTGGGACATCCTTTTACCCCCACCCCCCATACACACGTAGCCCCATGTATTACAAAGTGCACAGATTCTCGATTATAACAAGAACAGCGGTACGCTGTGCACTGTCTGCAATATTATTGTTTTTCTCCCACGTGATTCTCATTTTCTTCCTCGACATATGTTAAAATTTAAATTCGCAAAAAATTTTCCTGTTTGCTTTTATGTTTTTATTCATTGTATAGAGGCTGATTTGCATTTCTTGTTTGAATATAAATATATGGCCACATTTTAATGGAGAGAAGAAATAACGAAAAAAATGAAAGAAATAACAAATGAGAAACATTAAGATCATTTATTGAGAACTAAAGTTTTTACATGTGATTATATTTTATGTCTTTAAATATATCCTCTAAAATATCTCGAAAGAATGTGATTTTCCAGATCGAAATCGCTTCTCTTCGGCTTATTTCACTCGGTACGCAAAGTCATTCTCAAAGCAAACGTAATTATGTTTAATTACACAATAGTTATTCTATCTGTCAGCATCCTTTGCAAAAAGTACAATCGACTATGCTTAGTTTATAACAACTTAGACTTTTGCCTCTATCTACCAATTATTAGCAAGATATTAAAGGAAAAGGTGGTTTAATCGCACAATTAATATATAAATATTTTTTGAAATTTTAAAGATAAATTGTCTCATTAAATTTTGCATAAATTATTACTGATTAACACTGAATTCTCTTTATAAATAATTATTTTGCAGTTTATTTTGTTCAAAAAAAACTTCTCTTTGAAAAGAATTTCCTGAACACAAAGTTGCTTGGTGATAAAATGTGATATTGTTTAATTGCGTCTTTATTCGCACGCCCATCTAACGTCACGAACACAAATATCTTCGTTACCCCGCATATATGTAACGAGTTTTAGCAAGCTAAGCGCAAAAACAGTTCAAGCAGGCTTGTGTGTATGTAACAGCTTTAGAAGAACTTTTAAGCAACTTCCTTTATATTCTGATAAAGCTCGCAACTTCTTAAACGATAATAAAGGTACTTAATGACCCAAAAGACGTAATTAATATTAACAATTAAAACTTCGATCTTTTTAATTTAAGTAAAATTAATTTATTAAATTTTAATTTAATTATTTATTTTATTTAATTACAAACAATTTATTAAATCAATTTGATTTAGAGAAGATTTTAATTGCAGCTGTAAAATTCAACAGTCTGCGGAAATTTCCAAATTAGAGGGATCAAAACTCAAGAATTTAATCATTCATAAAGGGGTCGTTCAAAAACTAGGTCACGCTATTTTGGACAAATTTTCCACCCCTCCTCTTCGTAATAGATAATCATACAAATTTTAAAATACTCAACAGCCTATTAAAATGCTCTCAAGCCAGGTGAAATAGAGTGATATTTCACGAAAATAGGGCAATAATAGGCAAATTAATTCTCTTAAACAAAATTAATGCTAGGGTGGGCCAGGAAAATGTAAATTTCGTGCGAACAATTTCTAATATCAAAAAAATTTTATTTTTTGGTGAGCTGAAAATACTGCTAATGGTTTTTAATCAATTGATATTGATATTGAAATATATATAAAAAAGTGAATATTCTAACAATCGCCAATCTTTTATACACCAAACTCTCGTTTTCAGTCAAGTTTCGGGGGTTGCCTTCAAACGGCTTTGGACTGATTTCGGGGGGATAGAAACGTAAATAGTGAAGGTCACCTGACTCGTTTCTAATTGGAATATATATCTATAAATGTAATGTCGCAACCGCTCTCGCGCTACTCTCCTCAGAAACTGCGTGAGCCAGCAGTTCTAAGAAAGCCGAGAACAAGTTTACTGAAAGCGAGGGTTTGTTGTAAATAGAAAACAATGTGTCTAAAGATTTTATGGAAGTACCTATTTGATATTAGAAATATATACAAAATTACAAATTTTTCAAATTTTTTTTCAGTTTGAACTTCATCTTTTTTAAATTCTGTGCATGAAATTCACTCGAAAAAATGTGTATTGTATTACTGAAAAAAGGGATGGCTACATAAGCTTCAGCAGGTAACAGCCATTGATGGATTTCCAAAAAAAATTACAGTATATTCAGCTCACAAACAACTAACAATTGTTTGCTATTAGAAATCGATTGCTAGAAAATAATTTTTCTCGGCTTACCCTTATAGGTACCATACTGCACTCAATCTGAAACAGTTTGGATTTTTGAAATTTTAAATCGAAGTATATTGCATTTTCAATTAAAAAAATTAAATTTTCACCGACAAAATATTAATTTCTATAAAAATAGATGTAATTTCAACAAAAAAGTAAACTTTCAAACTACAAAGTCGAATGTTTTAGAAAACGGTTGATTTTTAAAACATAAAAAATGAATTTTCAAACAAATACACTGGGAATTCCATTTAAACTAATATGATGAATCTTTAGAAAAAGCATTTCTCAACACAGAATTTCAACTTTCAATCAACTAGTTGAATTTTCAATTAAAAAAGATTAATTCTGAACGAAAAATATAATAAATGTTATTTTAACATATAAAAAAGATTTTAATTGGACACAAAAAATAGTTGAATTTGACAAATAAGATTTTAAATTTGAATTAAGAACAATTTAATTCAACCAGGAAAGAAAATTTTTTAACAGAATTGTTCGATCGTCAACTAAAACAGATTAGCTTTTTACCAAACTGGAGCATTTAAAACAAAAACATATTTGTGTTAAAAAGGATACATTTTCAAACCAAAAAGATGTATTTTTAACAAAATATCAAAACGAATAATTAACGAAAGAGTTTAATTTTGAACCCGAAAGTAGTTTAACGTTCAACCAAGTAGTGGAATTGTCAATCAAGAAAAATAAATTCTCAATGAAAAATTTAATATTTGAATTTTAAACTCGATTTTCAACTAAAAAAAAAACTATTTTCATGAAACAATCGAAGAGTTAAATTTTCAGTTAAAAATATTAATTTTCAAGAAACGAACAAAAATGAATTTTCAACAAAATAGTTAAATATCTTAAACCAGTAACAAAGTAGTTAAAACATTAACCAATTAATTGAATTCTTAATTAAAAAAGATGAATTCTCAATCAAAACTTATAACTAAAAACGATTAATTTTCAGCCAACAATGATTTAGATAGATGCGAAAATCTGTACCAATAAAAAAGAAGAAAATACTGTTACATAGTCGGATCATTCTGCTCCATATCATATTGATACTTTCAGATTTAGCATGAAATAGTATAATTTTTAACGAAATATTTGTGTGGCGTAGTTTTTGAACGACTCCTAAATAGAAATAATAAGTTTTTTAATCATTCGTTTTACTTTGACCACATATTAAATTGTTATTTTTTCAAAATTATATTTTGGCCTTTACAATTTGAAATATGTCCTGTCACCCATTCTTATGAAAAAATCATAGTGGTTATTTTTAAGCTTCCTACCCTGGGAATCAAGACCGAAATTGAACAATAGTTTCTCAACTTTTCGGGACGACTTGACACTAGACAAACCCTTACTAATAAGGAGAATGGTATCCCGTAGTGAAAATTAATTTATCTTGGTAAAAAAAATCTTCAAAACAACGTTTCAGAATCTATTTTATTATTTATTGGTTTGGCAGTAATTGAGTTTTGAAAACAGCAATGTTGATCAGAGATCGCCAAAAAGAACTAGCCAATCACAGAAGTGAATTCTTCAAGTTTCGAAAAGATAAGTGTGTAAGTGCTTATTTTCATGGTTATAATTGAAGGCTCAGAAAGCAGAACCGAACGAGCGCTCGAGCAGGCAGGATTTGGAATGACGCGTAGAAAAGGCGACGAAAGATAGAACAGTCTTTTGTCGCGTATTCTGCGCGTTATCCCCAGTTCTAACTACTACTCGAGCGCTCGTTCGGTTCCGCTTTCCCAGCCTCCAATTGTGAAAACCATGAATAAAATGACAGTAAGGAATGTAATGATTGGGAATATATTTCTGAATTTTAATCTTTTGTAGTTGCAGTGCAATCTCAAAAGGTAATTTTTTCTCCTTTCTACGGTTTTTATTACATTTTCTTGAAATAGCATAGATTAGCCTTTATACTGAGAAAACTGTTTGTTCATTTCAAAAAAGAAATTCGTGTGAACGCAGTTTATTTGATTAAAACAAATTTTTGATTGAATTAAACCAACTTTATTTATATGAGATAAAATTTTATTTTAATGAAGCAAAATTTATTCGAATGGAGCAAAAACTATATTTAAAATAAATAAATATTTTTTCGACCCTGTAGCAAAGAAATAATACGTTTAAGTTTAACAAAGGCTTTTTTGATTTAAAGAAACTTAAAAAAACTATAAAAAAATTGTTATCGTGTGAATCAAATAAAATTTGTTTCAATCAAACGAACTATATTAAAAAAAAATTTTGTTTGATTCAAACATTTTTATCAGTGTAGACTTGGTGATCACTGGCTAAGCTGTAAGATGGCAGACTGGCGATGACTGGGCGTTTTACCTTAACTAATATATTTTTAGTTTAAACATTATTACTCTCCAGAACTTGCTTCTTTCCAGGAATTATTATTTGCTACAGTGGATACCAACTATAAATAGCATAGTAAATGCTCTTTTACTTCCTCTCAACGTTCTAAAACTCTGAGAAGATGCTTCAGTGAATCGTTGCGAAAAACATATATAGGTGTTGGTCGTTGGAAGAGTTATGAAAATTGGAAATGTAATGGAACTAAGAAAATTGGATCGCGCTATAAATTGAAAACCCTGTTTCATTGAAATATTTCTTAACAAGAAAATACTTAATTTTAATTACCTATATAAACGAATATTAACAGATTGATCATACCAAGTCCTTTTCCCGCTTTTAAAATCAGTGAATGAATACATACCTGAAACAAAGGGAAAAATAATAATTATTCCAATATTACTTTCTAGCAATTTCTTGTTACATAAAACTAGTAGCATTTGTATGTACATGTTTTTTTTGAGATTTTATTATCTCGTTAAATATTTTACGTTCGTGGTTACTGGGTGCTTCAAGATGCGTTAAATCCACAACAAAAGTTGTTTAAATATAATTTTTCACTAAAACTCAAGTTAATATAATTTAACAAAAATTATTGAACGAAAAATCAGGAGCAAAACCTAGTTTAATACAAGGTGTTTACATACACAAATACTGCATTATGTAGCCACTCTGATTGGCTCGTCGAGAATATAATCTACCTCGACCGGTTAAAACTGAAATTAAATTCTGCGCTTTCGTTATTTATTCTTATGTCTCGATTTTAATAAAACTGCGTAATGGAACATCAGAATTGGAAAATGCAGAACTGGAAGAAATCTAGTTTTCCAGAGGTAGATAATATAAATTACTTTCCTTTTTAATTATAAATGATAATTGAATAACTAAGACAAAACATTAATAAATTAATACAATTTATTAATTATATAATTATCAAAGTAAGAATGAGTAAACCAGTCACTGGAAAATCCGAGAACAAATAATTAACTGCGTTCTTGCCGGCGTAAATGAAGAGTGTTTTACACATTTGTAGCACAAAAGAAAAAACAATGACACAGAACGCAATTAATTACAAAAATAAATAAAAGGGTTTAAAAATGTGAAATGTAATTCTTAATTTTTTATTTAACAATAAATAGAAATTGATTATTAATATTGTGAAATAGTTCATGTAAAATAAATCAATAGCAAAATGATTCTAGTGTATACATAACGTTTTTCACCTTCCTAGCGCGAAATGGGCGTAAAGAAGTCAAGATTCGAAATTAAAACAGATTTCAATATACGGCGGTCAAAAAATGCGAAACATGTGAGCGAAATTAAAGAAGAATGCAATGCAGCCGAAATTGATTCGCAGAATGCATTCCATAAATAAATAAAAATCCCTCAATGTTGGCAGCGCAGTGCAGGCGAGGCACGTACGCGGATACATTCGCGTATCATTGAATATGTGTGGGAAATAAACGCACGCATAAAAATCGGATAAAGCGTACTGGGCTATCGTTATATTCGTTGTATAGGAATATGGTGCGCGCACAAGCATTTATATCAGTTTTCCTATATAAATGCTGAACTTGAATGTTGACGCCACGCGCTCACATACGTGAAATGTGTATAAATGTAGTGCACATACAGTTCCAGTTACAAAATGAAGAATAGTGACATCTGCATGCCCGCGAATAAACGTATGTTATAAAGATCCTTTTACATCGCAATATAAATCCTATACCGTCAAAAACATGAAACGCGAACTCGTCGAGTGATTGGCTTCCAGCTCATTGTCAACTTTACACCATTCATTTAACCTTTGTTTTTCATGGCAATGCTCAATTACTTTTGGCTCCTCTCATATTCAGCTATAACTTTTCCTTTAATTACGACATTGGCATTATTGTTTAATTAAGCTGTTGTAGCAATATCAGGATGGTTTTTAAATAAGGGAAAACTACTTTAAAGTAAAAATTTAACTTTATGAAAACTCAAGCAAAGAAATATAGAAAAAATACATTAGTCTACTAAAATTAGTTTACTAAAAAAAGACAACCCTCTTCGTACAGATGAACTTCCTTTCTTTTATGGCCATTTATTTATATTCATCCCGAAATATAGTTATAATTAGCTGACTCGACTATCTGTGCTACTTATCCCTAGATATTTGGACGAATAA
>JAWWLR010000149.1:33426355-33440461 GCA_035041075.1 Acraspis erinacei
GGATTGCTGCCCCCACTACCAGGCACGAAGGTGCTCGAAAATCCACGATTGTCACGTTCGGGGAGCGCATGGCGCGGCCATGTTTGCGAGTTCAGAGCAGTTCAGAGTTTATTGAGACTTCCCAGGGTGTGGGTCTGTGATTTTCTCGGAGGATAATGTTTTCTCTCATTGAAATAAATAATTAATTAAAGAAATTGTAGCTATTAATAGGGAAATGAAAAAAAGAGTTTTATGCTTGTGAAAGTTGTTTGTGAGTTAATATGTTGTGTTTCGAAGAATTCGTGTTCTGACCGTTCTGACAGTTGAGATACTGGAAGAAGGATATACTACGTATAAATCTAGAATAATTAAAAATAGATGATTTTAATTAAATATATCAAGTGTTTTTGATTATAAAGAAGTATTTTGCAATAGAAATACATTTTAAAAGAGTAGGGCGATTTCTGTACTGAATTTAACCTAAAAAATGTCCCTATTGTAATCGGTAATCTAGCCGTCGCAAAAATGTCAAGTGTGTTGTGAATTAAAAAAAATTGTGATTCGTGTCTTTATTTAAGAAAAGTTAATTTAAGCAGACTAAAGTGGTTCGAAGTGCCTGAACGAATAACAAAATAATTTTCCGCTCAGCCTGATATAAGAGCAGTGAAAGTGCTTCCGGGATACCGCATATTTTTTTCACTATACCTGTACCGAAATTTCGGTGCAAATAGACACTGCCTTTAAAAAGTTGGTATAAAGCTGGGTATGAAGGTAGAACACAGCAAAATTTTGAATGTCCACAAAAATACATTAGTTTCAATATACATGATTAAAAAGCCTAGAAGACATCCAAAATTTCATTTAGATCTAATTAAGAGCTTGCAAAATTGAGTATGTTTCTCCAGTTTATTACTCATTTCTTTGCGTCCAGTTTATAAAGTACAATGAATTTCCAATCATTTTTAAAGACTCACATTTTTTTAAAGTGCATTTGCCAAGAAAAATACATTTACATCGCTGATTTGTTGTAATTGTATATTACCCATCATTCCTTCCCTTCTAAAATAAGCATCTGCATTTCGTATAGTTTCTAACAAACACACTTTAATCACAAGGTTCCAATTTCGTAGCACAAGTTTGTCGGCTCTATTACTGTTACATGGTTTCTTTGCATGTAATGTTTGAGAAAAATCTGTTGCATTTGATAGCAGGTGCTCGAGATAATAGAGAAAAAATTCGGTACGCCGATGAAGAATATCAAAGATATTTAATATTTAGGCCCGACAGCGAAAAACGCCAAGATTGATAGCGACTAGCGCTAATTGTAAGTGAGCTAAAAGCTGTGGAATTAAGGTTTGATGTTTGATCGTTGTCGTTCTCATTGTCAGTTCAACCTTTCTCTCTGTTATTAATGCAACTTCATGATAAAAGAACTTGGCTAAAAAAATTCAAATTTTAAAATTATACTTTTATCATTTTTTTTCTCATAAGTTTGTCTTGTGCGTAAATAAAATTATAATACGTATTTTGTTTGGTATTGAATAAGTAAGGCTACTTTCTTTGTAAAATTCCTAGAACAACGAGATTCCTTCTTATAAAAATTCAAATAATTTGATTTGCTTTCTAACTTGAGTTCTTTTATTATTCTAGTACTTCTGCAAAAATTGATTCGCATCGCTTTCACTATAGAACGAAAAACAAACCACATACATTTCCCATGATTTCCATTGATTACTGTTTTAAGTTTGATACTGTAAACACGTCTTCCAATACGTGGAGAGCTATAATATCCTAAAAAACATTTGATCAGAGGACGACGTGCGACATTAATTGACCTGAAACAGGCGGAGATTTTGCATGATTTTATATTTTTATCCTCAGCAGGTTTTGAAAATATTTCCAAGTACATTTAAAGGGTAGCGACAAACTTATCGAAATGTATTTTTATTGTAAAATTTGATTTTTAGGATTGCAAAGTAGAACCGTGCAGAGGCGCATGAATATTCCCCAAATTCTATTTTCCCTAATATTTATTTTAGCTAAAATCATTCGACCGAATAGTACTTGGCTACAATTTTTACTGATGCTGATTTCCAATTTACCTCATTTTTATTTTTCCGAATTATCATTTTTAGCCCGGTGGATAGAGACTATTTTTTAAGTAAATTGTGAAAATCATGTGTCAAGCGATTTTTTTTAGGCTTAATAACCCTCGAAAGACCATTTTTTAGTAAGATGCATAGTTTTTATTTTATTTGTAAGCATTAAAAATAAAAATGTGAGTATGTGCCCGCACAGGGGCTAGATATTAAAAATAATATTAAAATAAAATAAAAAATATGAAAAGAGGCTGTAGCATTATTTTCAGCTCCTGCACGATCTTAGAATATATTTTCTTTTAAAACTGTTTTCATGAAAATTTTATAAGCTTTTTTTTACATAAATCATTGAACTTTTCTATAATTATTACACATTATTATATATACTTCAACTCAATAGAGATTCATATTTACCACTTTTTTCGATTGCCTCCCACCCTAAAATCATTCTTTGGAGTGCCAAATGCATAAAAAAAGTACCTCCGTTTGTGACACGAAATGCATATAATTACCTTATGCGCTTGAATATTGACAAAATTTTTATTTTACCGAATTACTACTTAGCATAATTGACGGGTCGTCAGGCCAACAACCCTAAGCGTAAAAATTTTAATGTTAAATATGGTCTAATTTTTATACATTTAATTTAAACAAAGAAATATACAACAGTTTTTAGTTAACGTTAAGCTCTATTAAATCGTGAAATGAGCGCTTTGGGAAAAACAACCAACTCCGATTTATCGCCGATTTAGACGCTGGAACAGTTGCGTCCAACAAAAAACGCCGGACCTAACACAGAAAAGGCTTCATAACTTTTTTTATTTGTTAATTAAAAATAAAGAAAGTACTTTCACGCTATTGTTTAGATTTATTTAGCTGTGAAAAGAACAGGCAAACAAAAATAATCACTTTAAAAAAATACCAATCATGGTTTTTTGACCCACTTCTACATTGAACTGGACCATAATCAGTCACAGAGACGTCAGTTAGGTCAAAACATTATTTTAAGCCAATGAAACGGATTTCCGAAATTCGGCACTTGCGCCCGCTTGCTTGGCAACCCTTCAATTTGTATTTCTCTGATACGGAAAAAATTGAATTGCCTTAGAGAATTTTTTGTTTAAATTATGAAAACCGATTTGATGCGAAAGCATCATTGAACTAAAAAATCTCATTGACAAAGAATTTGGAAAATTTACATTCTGAAGATATTCGAAATTGATGTTTTATAAAGACATCTCAAATAAGAATACAATTCTTTATTTCAGTTATGTTTTGTTAATGAGTAAAGTAATCTGGTGTTATCCATAGACACTTAGATAACTGATA
This sequence comes from Acraspis erinacei, assembly GCA_035041075.1. Classification (NCBI taxonomy): domain Eukaryota; kingdom Metazoa; phylum Arthropoda; class Insecta; order Hymenoptera; family Cynipidae; genus Acraspis; species Acraspis erinacei. Next base: position 33,429,763 of record JAWWLR010000149.1, read on the forward strand.
ATATTTTTTTCGTGTGACATCATTTTTATTTCGAATAAGGTTATCATATAAAAGAAACGCCATCTGTTCTAAAAATTACGTCTGGAATTCTGGTTGACTGAATTATGCCGCGAAATACGAATCAGCCAATAAGAATGCCATACGTCATTTTCGGAACAGTTGGCGTTTTGTTTAAATGAATCTACAGGCATAGGGATTATGTATGGCAGATGGCATTTCGTTTAATCGTTTAAATCAATTTTTGCTCAAAAAAAGATCAATCTCAAAATAGAGAAACGTTTAAGTTAGAACAAAAAATAATTCAGAGAAAGAAAATTGAGTTAAATTAGCAAGTATGATAAATAGAAATTATAGAAAATTGATACTCGATCAAATGATTTTAAGTAAAATCAATAGTAGGCATAATAGAATTTCGGGAATATTTCTGTGCCTCCCCGCGCAACATAAACATGTATTTAAAATTGTAAAGTCTCTAGGATACTTTACTTTTATTTTCGCATTCCCAAACACTCTTTTACATATTATGTACCAAGTACAGTGCAAGGGATTCTCATACGCATTAGTTTTCACCTATAAGCTAAAGTTTGTATGTGAAAAGGGCAAACGTTTACCGATACGTGATATCGACCAAGACAGGGCAGGATTTGTAATTTTGAATGATAGTAATTAATTTTTAAATTGCTTATTAAGGCAAATTCAAATAGCAAGCTGTCTTGATAAAAAAACGTTTCAACCATCTTGTTTCAAAACACGTATTGATCAGTGAAATATCACAGCCAATCCCCAAAACATTACAAATTTAAAAATAAAGTAGAGAAAGGGGCCTTTAGGAATTAATGGCCATTTCAGCTCGATCTCATTTTCTGACTTCTATCATCATTACAGTGCTATGAAATATAAAAAAAAACTAATACAAGTAGCACAAAATATTACAAGTTTTTGCGATCGAACTGAGGCGCCTTATATTTTCCTTTTGCGCGATTTTAGATTTGAATAATAAATTAGTATTACCGCTATGGTAGTCTTTTCTAATAATACAGTATAACTGCTTGAATTTACTACTGTACCGATGCAATTGAGTTTCATAAAGCATATTTTACATATATTTAAAAATGTTTAATTAATCACATATAAAACAAAATTCGAATATATAACTTAATTTTAATGCGATCCATAGAAAAATGAATAAGAGATAATTTTAAGTTAATACTAATAGTAAATTATTTTTAATTAGAACTAAGACTGGCTTAACGTGTATGAAATTTAAAATATACGACCAGGGTGGCGATTCGGCGGTAGATTTCAAATTCCCCGTTTATCACGGTCAATTTTTGCAATTTTCGAGATAAACAAAAAGTAACATTCATATTTGCCGCAAAACGCAAATATTCATTATAAATCGAGAGATTAATTCTAAAACATGCTTTGGTACATCAGAGAAAAAAATTGCAAAGTAAATGAATTTTTCAAGAAGTACTTAAATTTACCACTAAAACATAGAAATTGTTAACAAAAAATGAAATAGTTAAACTTTCACTAACAAAAGTAATTTTCAACGAATACAAAAACGGATTTTCAACATAACTCATAAAGTTTCAACTAAAATTATAAATGTGCAACTGGAATAGTTAAATTTTAAACTGATATAATTGAATTTTCAACCAAGAAATATTAATTTTTACAAAAACAAAAATGTAAATTGTCAACCAAAACTCAAATAATTAAATGCTTAGTTAACTGTGAAATATTCAAATGGAATAAGTTAAATTTTTAAATATATAGAAATTATTTTCCACAAAGAATAATAACTTTTAAAAACTAACTTTTAAGGAAAAAAAATTTTTTGTTAACAAAAGTACCGAATTTTCAACTAAAGTTGTAAATCCTTAACTGGAATATTTGAGTTTTAAACCAGAACGATGAATTTTTAACTAGGGTATTAGAATATTTGACCAAAAAGATAAATGTTTAGGCAGAAAGATTAATTTCTACCAAAAAATAAAATGAATTTTCAACCAAGAAAAGATAATTTGCCAATAAAAAACTAAAAATTTAGAATTTTAGTAAAACAATGAACGTTCAAACAAAGAGATAATTTTTTAAATAAGATCATAAAATATTCAATAATCCAAAGAAAAACCAAGATTTCAACCCAATAGCTCATTTTTTAAACACAGAAATGAATTTTTAATTAAAATTATAAATCTTTAAAAAACAAAAATTAATTTTAAACAGAAGAGTTTAATTTTCACCCCAGTAATTTTATTTCAAATCTAAAAGAGGAATTTCTGCATATAATTATAAATATTAAACTGGAATATTTTTTTTCACTAAAAAAAAGGAGTTTTAAACAGGATGATTAACTTCCAGGTAAAAAGATAATTTTCTATAGAAAAAATCGATTTTTTAACAAAATACGTGAATTTTCAAGGGAATAGTTGAATTTGAAATTAGAAAAGAAATTTTAATCAAAATTGTGGAATTTTGAACTAGAAAAGATCAATTTTCAAACAAAAATGGAAAAGTTTAATTTTCAACCAATCTGATGAATTTTCCACAAAGTACAAAAATTGTCAAAAAATTGTTTAATTTTTATATAAAAAATATTAATTTTGAACCAAATATTTGAATTTTCATTTAATAAAGATCAATTTTAAAACAAAAAGAGAATAGTTAAATTTGGTGTTAAAAATCTTATTCGTAACCAAAACAATGTAATCACAGCAATATAGATAAATTTTTAGTAAGAGAAAAATAATTTTCAACAAAGTAGTTGCATTTTAAGCTAGAGAAGAATTTTAAATTAAAATGATGAATCTAAAACAAAAAAATTAATTTTTAATCAAATAGTTGAGTTTCTAACTGAGAAAAGATGAATTCGCAGCGAAAAATGTAACAACCTTTGGAAGGGGAAACTTTCAAATTGTGGCCAATTCTCACCTGAAATAGGAATTTTTTTAAATTCCATTCTTTAAAAAATTCCCGTTTTAAGTAAAAAATTCGCAGTTAAAAGTCAAATTATATTTCTTTACGGAAAGTTCCTGTCATAAAATAAAAACGATAATTATTTTCTAAAATTCCCTGTTCCATGGCAGGATAAATGAGGAGTTAGCGATTAAAATGCGATAAATCCATTTTTTAGATTGAGAAAATGATTGCTTCGGTACGAATGGATTATCAAACTTAAGTCAGTGACAAAATCTCACAGAGCAAATAATTCAAAAGGTTTTTCTTATAATGAAAAAAAAATATTTCTAATAAAGTGTAGATATATTTAAAAATGTACAAAATCAGACTCAAGAAACGTTACATTCATTAAACCATATAATTAGCTCCCTTATTAATTGATAAAAGGAAGTGTCTACATGTACCGAAAAAATCCAGTTATACGTACCGAAATGTCGGTCCAGCTCCCCTTATTTGTACCGAAAAAGCGGTCATTTCTCGGGTTTTCACCGGGAACAAGTTCATGAATGTGAAGTACCTTAAAGTATATTCTTAATTTTTGACTGCCATAAAAACTTTCTAGATGCATGAGAACAACTACTAACCAATCAACAAAAATAGGTACTCTTCAACAATAATAAATTTTAATTTAATTATAAACTGAGATAATTTGAAAAATCTAAGATCCAGAAACCGTAAATAAGTAAATAAATCCGTAACCTAATAAACACACTCAAATATCCTGCGACTGTAGATAAAATAGAAATCACTTTTCTAAATTTACCAAAATTATTTAAACAATGAAAACTTGAATTTTGCTGCGATCAGAAGTAAACTCCGGGGCTTTTTAATTAAATTCCCGGCCATTTTCGGGTCAATAAAATTCCCGGTTTCTCGGTCAAGTCGCCACCCTGACTAAAAATAAACATCGATACAGCAATACTTTCAAATATAAAAAATTTCCAGTTCACGCGAGGCTTTGGCAGCTTTACGCCTTATGTATTTTCTAACAAAAATCATAAATCACAGATCACTTCAATGTTGACACTCAAGCACATACATTTTTCCGACCCATTCTTATTAACTGTTTCTGAACTAGTCTTTAAAAATCTAGATCAACTGAAAGTAAAAAAAAACAGAATCAGTTGAAACTTACAGCAAACTTATAAATAAACTTTGCGGTACAAGCTCTGAACAAAATTTGTTCATCTAAAAACCTAACTAGAATGTACAAAGATCAGTCTGTAGCAGATTGGAGAAGTTATTGAAAATAAAGAGCAGATACTTCACGAAAAAAGAAACTCGGTACAATTTCAGTTACAACTGAAAAATAAAGTAATTTGAGTTACTGTCAAATTTATTAATTTTGTCTAAACAAAAAGGAGATTTCGAAAGCCAATCAGTACTCAAATTTCTCAAAGTACCTAAATAAGTATTCAATTTTTCAGGAATGTACTGGAAAAATTGAAATAACAGCTTTTACCATATTAATTTTTCCAAAACAGGATGTCTACCCAAATGCTGGGAAAAAATTCTCTGATAACTCCAGGGTTTTCATTGTGACCTAGATTTTTCCAGACATAATTTTTCTTGATACGGAGCCACTCAAATATTACACCAATGACTGAATGTTTGGGAACATTGATATTTTTTTATTTTTCAATTGGATGCTATATCTTTAATACAGTTTCTAAATTTTTAAAAAGAATTTTAATATTCAAAATTATTTTGAAAAGTCGAAGTTTAATTGAGCTGATAACAGATTTGATAATAGATTTTGGAAAATAGTAGAATATCCATTTATTACCAAATGTTATTTTTTTTATTAAGGTAGCAACTATTCCGGCAAACCCCCCCTTTTTTTATAGATATTTCCTTAAAGAATGATTAAATAACAACTTAATAGGGTTCATTTAACGTAGATTTGTATATGTTTAAAAAAATACAATTGAAAAGAATCTAACTGTATTAAAGATATGACACCTATTCTCAAATTTTGAAAAATATCAGTTTGCTTGAACTTTCATTCGTGGTTAAATTGTGATTACTTCAAAGTTAAAAAAAATCTTTTTCAGTCCTTGTAAATGTCTAAAGTAATTCAAGTAATTCAATTAATTCATTAATGGTACAAACTGTTCGACATTTAATTCATATGCTTAATTTAGTAAGCTTGGGGAAATGCTTACAAGTTATTCTTAAATATATTAATTATCACTATCGAATAATCAAATAGCATTGAAAAATTACTTAATAATTTCTTAGCTTTGTTCCTAAAGCCCACGAATTTGAATAATAATTTTTAAAAAATTGCATTGGATATTTTTACTAAAAATTCAGTGCATATAAAACATATTAATGTTTAGAATAAAATATATTTTCCTGATATTAATGAAAATTATACAAATCAATTTGATCTTAATCTGTGTGAACTCAGTGCTACAAAGTTACTTTTACAAATTAATAAAACATTTTTATTTAATAATATAAAATTTATTATGGCTTTGACGTAATTTAGTGTTCTATTTATTTTTTATTCTGGCATTTAAGTAGACACCCTGCAATGGGAACTTTTGAAATAACTTTCGTCGCTTGAAACGAGTTACTTTCAAAAATTCATCTGTAGTACAAATATTGCAAGATCCTTCTTTTAAAACAAAAAGTGGGACGTAACAAAATGTTTTAAAAATTAAAGCGAAGGAAGCTTTCTGGCCTTTCCAGTTTTTCAACTTTGCACACACATAAATTATTCTAAAAAAGTGAAATACTAAGAAAAGAAAACAATAAATGCAGAATAATTCTTAGCTTCTTTTTCACGAGAGTGAAGAAATAAGCGAGAGAATAATGTAGATTTTCGAAATTGATTGAAAAGTCTCTTGGAGAGGCTGCGTGATATGAAAAATCGCAGAGAGAAGCCCCACGTCAACTTCACGTTAATAACTTGGAAATTTCAAAATATTTTCCCATTCTATATTACCGCATAAATTTACATATGCAAGAATCAATGCAGGACAATGCTTCCATACCGTATTAACGATTACTGGACAGATCTGAATTTGAAAACTTCTTTTTAGTACGCAAATGTCTCTAGTGTTTGCTACTTCTAAAATGCACAAGTGTTATTTTGAAAAGTTAACCAATATTCCTACCTAACAAACACTTGTTCATTTTGAAACTATGCCGATTGACTTTTCAATATCCCAGTAGATCATAAAGATAATTGTAAGATTAATTAATTTAAATAAAAACGCGCTTCGAGGCATGGTTTTTGTACTTTTGCATCCCTAAGGATTAGCCAGGAGAATTATATAAACTATAGATTAGATTTGAAACGGCAATAAAGACTGTTGTCCTACCTTAATTTATAAACATTCTTTCCTTTTTCGCGTAGAGATTATAATTCTACCTCTAGAGTTTGGTGCAGAGAAGCAGAACTAGTGAGTCTTTAATCCTCTTCGTAAATTGAAATGTAGAAGAGACCATCCCACAGTGGATAATGCAATCTACAATAATCATTAATTAACAATACTAATGTATGTAAAATAATTAATTCAATTAATTACTTTACTTATATGTGTGCTTTTAATTATGATTATCTACTCTAGGCTGGTCTCTCCTAGACTTTATTTCTGATTTCGCGAATATTCTCAATATAGGGCTTGATTTGTTAAGTTGCTGAGAATTTGGGAACTCTATGCCTCAGTTGAAGTTTCTTCGTTTTGTACAACAGAAGACTCTCGGGATTCTTCTGTGGAGTCTCTCCTTTCTTCCGACTGTTCTGCTATAGGCTCTAGTACTTCGTCACCTCTGACATAATTGTATTCGTCGTCTTCTTGATCTTCCAATTCCTCTACAACCACTTCAGCCTCATCTTCGACAGGATTTTCTTCAGTCCTCTCAGTCCTGCTCTGGTCTTCTGGTTCCTCGACAACACCCTCAATTTCATCTGGCAAATCGGAGGTCTCGAGTACCGTATTTTCAGCGTCATCGACAGGTTCAATGAGGATCGTTTCTTGATCATCTTGGAATGCGTTTATTATCCTTTGTTCAATATTTAATTGCCTAACTGCATTTTCTAAATTATCCCTCAGTATCGAATTCGCCTCCTCTTCCATTTCTTGCCACGTATCTGGAATAAAGGTCATCCGGACCATTTGATACAATTTTCTGAATCCTAATTTCTTGTACAGACTTTGACTCGCCTCGTTTTCCGGACGTATCACTACGAATGGGTTGTAGCCACGGTCTGCGACTAGTTTCGTTAAATATCTGAAAAGAAATATTTTTTTATTATCTTGGCCTGAGGGGTTCGCTGCTCGCATTTTAAGTCTTCACCAGATTTCAAAAGATTATGAAGATTTCACGAAGAATTCAAAGATTTCCATAATTTCACAAAGATTTAAAAGACTTCATAAATATTTCAAAGATTTCAATGTATTTAAGCAATTTTCAAATATTTGAAACATTTCGCAAAGATTTACAAAGACTTAAATGAGTTTAAAAAAGATTTCACAAATATTTACAAAATCTGAAACAATTTAACAAGAATATAAAAACTTCACAAAGATTTCAAACATTTCACAAAAGAATTAAAAAATTTTTTAAATTAAAGAAGATTTCAAAGATTCCAAGCAATTAAAGCAGATTAAATTTTTTGATCATTTTACAAATATCCCAAAGATATAAAAGATTTCAAAAAGTTGATAAAGATTTAAAAATTTTTTAAATTCCACAAGATTTAAATATTTAAAAAGATTAAAGAAGATTTCAATAATTTCACAGATTTCAAAAATTTTAACATTTTAAAGATTCCAAAAGATTTCAAAGTATTTTTCATTTTATTTTATTCAAATGATTTTACAAGGATATCAAAGATTGAAAAAAATTTCCTAAAGAATTTAAAAATTTAAAAGATTTCAAAATATTTGAAAAGCTTAAAGAAGATTTCAAAGATTCACATTGATTTAAAACAGATTTCAAAAACATAACAAAAATGTCAATAACATAACAAAAATCTCACAAATATTTCAGAAATCTCAATCCTTTTACAAGTATATCAAAGATATAAAAGATTTCAAACAGATAATAATGATTTAAAAGATTCAAAAAGATTTTAACATTTAAAAAGATTAAAGAAGATTCTAAAGATTACAAAAAGACTTCAATGATTTCACAAAGAATCAACGGATTTCAAAAGATTTAAGAGATTTCCAAATATTTTTAAAAATTTTAAAAGGTTACAAAATATTTCAGCGATTTCAAAATATTTTAAATGATTAAAAAAAATTCACAAAGATTTGAATGATTTTGAAGATTTCAAAATGTTTCAAGTTATTAAAAAAGATTTGAACGATTACAACAAAGCATTCAAGAATTTCAGTAACTACTAAAAGATTCCAAAGATTTAAAAAATATTTGAAAGATCTCAATGATTTCACAAAAATATCAAAGGTTTCAGTGATTTCACAAATATTCCAAAAATGTCCTAAAGAATTCAAAGATTTCACAAACATTTCATAGATCTCAATAATTTTAAAAAGATTTCATAGAAAGTTAAGATTAATTATTAGAAGTAAACTGATTTATACAAGTAAGCTAATTTTACCTCGCTAGTCGAATGCCGTAACCCTTTCTTCGATATTCTGGTTTAGTTTGCATAGAAAACATGGCCCCATAATATGATTGCACCATCCAGGCAGCCAGTTTTCCATGCACAAAAACACCGGCTGCTGGTAAAATCCTGATAAGACGCAGGAAAAGCTCGTGGCACTCCATATCGTTAGCAGGGTACAACTCATGAATGCATTCCGCATGTTCCGCTTTCAAGGGAAGAACCTTAAAAAGAGAAAATATTCAGGTCCTCTTAATATTTATAATCAACTTTCGTTTCGAAAAAAATTTATTAGCTTCTGCGATTCCTACCTGAACTTCTTCTTCTAAATCCACAGGTTCATCCTCAATTTGTTCAGTTTTTTCCGGCTCCTCACAGGCCCAGACATCGCCCAGAACCCGCTCGACAGTTCCAGCGCCTTCATAGAGCTGAGTTAATTTATCCGCAATATCGGAATGAACAAAATTAATATACAATGGTCTTGACCAGTCGATTAATATATCTTCATCTTGCATAATTCCTAATAACTGGAGCTGATCAAGCGGACAGAAGACACCGACACTTTCATACAGCAAACCATGGGGCTGTGAACAAAATTAAGCAAATGTAAAATATTAAAATTTAAAATATATGCATGACAGTAATTTATCCTACAAAAATCTACAAGATATAAGGGGGTCGATGCAAATTCAAGAAAGAAATTCCTGTTTTAAGTTCAAATATAAAATAGAAGCCCTCTAATTTAAAAAATTTCAACTCTAAGATCGGAAGCCTTCAATATTCTTCAATTTTGAAATTGTATACTACAAAAATTAAGCAGATGAAAAGCTTTAACTTAAATACTGTCACACTTGTCCGCTTGGAGATATAGGGTTTTCAATTTGAAATATGTAATTCAATTTTTAACTATTTCAATTTCAAGCCGTACAATTTAAAAATGCTTTTAATTTCATATTCCGCTTGATTTCTAATTATTTACTCTAAATTAATACTTTAAAAATGTAAAATGATTTATATATCTTCAATCCGAAGTTTACAAATTATTATATAAATCTTTATGTAAGCTTTTAATTTTCAACAATTTAATTTTTATCGATTGCAATTTTTAATGCTTCAATTTATATGTTATCATTTAGTTTTAAACTAATTTAGAAGTGTGCATTCTTAATTAAAGGCTTCCACAGTCAATTATTATTCAATTTTAAACACTATAGTTCAATGAATTTCCATATATGTCATGAATACGAGAAATAATTGTTTAATCTTATAGATGAAGTACTGGGTTTATTTTTCACAATAAATAAATAGATGTTAGGTTTAATTATTTTTTTCTTCAATTTTTTAAAGTGGGAAAAAATTGTAAGAATGGAAGCGTTTATGATTGATTTGACAGTTATGCGAGCAATCCTTGTCAGACATTGGTTATGCAGTATTTTTGAAAAAATCGTGTGTCACATTCAATTTTTTTATCATCATAATGAATACTTACTCAAATGCAATAATTTAAAATATAAAAGCGCGTTTATCAAACGTTTAGAGGATACAAATTTTAATAGGTTGATTTTAGAAATTCATGCCAATTTTCTATATTCAGAAAAAGTTAAAATTTGGTCTTTTTGGTCGGAAAAATTGTTTGAACGAATCCAAATTGTTCACAAAATTATGAATAAATAATCAAAAGTATCTGTATGAAATTTGTTGAAAATTAAAAAAACTGCAATTTTCAATTTACAAATTATTTAAACAATGAAAAATAAAGTTAATCGATCGTGTTGAGCTTTTCGGGGGTGTGCATTTTGGATATATATTTGAAAAAAAAGATTTGACCAAATGTCAATTGTTTTAAAAATGATAAATAAATGTTAAAAATACCAGATATACCAGATATAATTAGTTTACCCCGTTATGAGGGTACCGATAATTTGCGATAAAATCTGTAACAAAATATTGAAAAAAACATTGTTTAAACAATTAATAATTATTAAAAAACACTAAGCTTTTTAATTTGACCACTGGAAATGACACTTAATAATAAAAACTATGGAAAAGTAATATTTACGACCAGCAAAATACACGGAAAAAATTTATACGTAAAAAAGTCACGAACTAGTAGCTAGGTCTCGGATATGAGAAAAATTCCTTGGA
>JAWWLR010000149.1:33574356-33585069 GCA_035041075.1 Acraspis erinacei
GAAAAAGCACCCTCATATAGCTCCTAGCTATATGAACCATATCTCTTTAAACTAAACATTTGTTCAGTTCTTTCAAGAACTCCTAATTTTTAATAGTCCTAATTTCAAATTTATCTGAAGTTATACGATATCTTTAAATTTCGAATTATTCAATACAGTGAAGACTAAAAAATTGAAATGTCTTAAGAGAGAATCGTGCGCTGACCGTCAGGTGACCGATTTCCGGAAATCTGACGGTCACCTGACCGTCAAAGGGAAATCGTGGAAATCATGTTAGTACGCGAGAAAGACGTATCTTTACACAAATATGAACGGCCGAAATTCTTTTTGTTAGTGGAACAAAGTTTATTTTCTGAAAAAAGTCCAGGAAAAGGAATAAATATATGAAAAGTTATATTATTATGGAATTGCTATCCGAACATAACCTATAACATTATGTAGAGCCTGTCTATACGTTGGATGACATTTAGAAACTATGATAAATATGTATAATTTTTGCTTGAAAATAAATTTGAATGCAATTGTAATTTATTCTTAGATCATTTTATTGTATTAAGTAACATAAAGTATGACACGTGCAAGTATATATTTGTGAATATAATTAATATGTTTACTTTTAGAATAGGAATATTATGAAAAGAATGAATGTATAACTCTTTATTTTGCGGATTATTCGGGTTAAACTTTTCTATGTGTTTTTTCCCAAAATGTGAAAGTTATTCCCGTTTAAAAATTATAATTGCCTTAAATAGATTGTAATGGAAAGGAAGAAGAAAATAGTAAACAAATTAAGGATATAAATCTTTTTTTATTTTAACTCAAACTGTATACAAAGTTAGAAGAACCTAAAAGTATTAAGGGTTACCTCGTAAGTCAAAAGTATTTCGACGAAAAATGTTTTTCATCATGTTGCAAATTTGAATAACTCTCTGTCTAAAATATTTAAAAAAGTGCAGTACAAGACAGCAGTCTCTAATCAAAAAGACAAAAATGAGAAACAGGATGAATATGTTGGTAAAAACCGTTGCTCACGCTTTCAGTGTTAACCTATGTAAATCCAATAAATAATTTATAACTTGAATTCTATAAGCATTTTTTTGTTCTCATTTCCTTATTACAATATTTTTTTTTAAGCTTACACCAATCAGTAAAAGTATGTGTCATTAATATTTGTATACTATGTGATACTTACACAGTTATTATAATTTTACATATTTCAATAATATAAAATATAAAAAATGTGCCTCTTTTTATTATCGTTACATTATTGAAAAAAATCTGATCATTTTACTAATAAGCAAACTTCAAACTTGGCCCCGCCCCAAACATACTTTCTGAGGTTATGTTACACTCATAATACCTATATTTCATGTTTCACCTTATTCCCATGATCCTAGTAACGTGAAATAAATAAAAAACATCTAAGATTCTTTTTAACATCAATTATTTATATAAAAATATTCCAGTAACAATTTAAATGATGATTTCCACGATTTCCCATGATTTTCGATGACGGTCAGATGACAGGAAAATGATTAGGTGACGGTACGGTATAGTGGAAAACACGGTCAGCGGCCCATCTCTATGGCGGCCACATTGCCATCACTGGCGGACTTTATAGTGCTGGTTCTCTAAAGTCTAACGACTCCAAAGTAATGCCAGTTCGGCAGTTTCACGCTTTTAATGTGTTTGAATATTCGACGGAGTCATTATTTACATGTTAAAGAAAATATTATAGGGTCACTGAACGAATTACGGAAGGGGAACCATTTGTCGCAGAAACATATGTTATTTTGTAACTTGAAATTGTATACATCTAATTTTTGTATTGACATTGAATTTGTAACGCGTTACCGTTACTTTTTTTTAAAGTAACGCGTTACTGTTATTAAAAAAGTAACACATTACGCCGTCACTTTTTTATTAAATATTTAATACATTATTTGGATCTCCAAAAAGAATCTTAAGAATTTGGTACACTTCATTGAAAATTTTAATAAAGCTGAATATTATATTTAGATTTAGGTAAAGTAATTTTAAGAATACTGAATTTGTCTATAAGATATTTTTTATTTAAACTATTATTAATTTTAGAAATCTATGCTGCAGTGTACTTAAGGCTTTCCATTAAATTTCCAATTTTTTAAATAGAACCAATTTTTCGAAAATTTCATCGCTCAAGCGATGTATTTTTCTAAAAGTATCAATCCGGCTGTATAGAATAATAGGGTGGCCCAAAAATGAATTGGGAATTTTTTTTCGAATTTTTATGAATACCGTAGGAAAAAAGATGTTTTTATATATTTTATTCAGAATCCTCAATATTAGCTGAATCAAGTTGGAATTCAACATTTCTCTTCCCATTTAGCCAAAGAATATAAATAAAACATCACTTTTTAAATATCACCCTCATAAGTCTGTTTTATAGCATCCCAAAAAAACCCAAAAATGAAAAAATTTGTTTTTCGAGATTTCGCCGCTAATTTCCATATCATTTCATACAATTTCATACTGATAATTGGACGTTTACGTGAATTATTTGAACAATTTCTTATTGTCTTTAGCAATTTTACGATAGAATAGAGTTAGAAAGTCCCGATTTTTCACAAATTTTCGATTTGTTGTTCAAGTTTCAATTAGAGGGAGGTGATAGTTCATCAATGTCAACAACAGTGATTGTTTAAACAATTTCTGACTATTATTAATAATATTCTCCTTGCTTGATGATAAAATGTTGCGGGTTTTTGCTGAATTTTTTAACTATTTCTCTATTTTTCATTATAAGTGGCTTAATAATTAATTATATTTTGCAGAAATTATTGTTGGTCGTGACTATCTTCATCTATATTAATGCCTGATAGTTGCGTTTTTTCGATAATTTTTACCTTTCTGTCCGTTTTTCACTTAGTGAGGTAATAATTAATGAAAGTTAACAAAAAAATTGTTTAAGCAATTTAATATTGCTTATAACAATCTTCTCTTAGATAAGTGCTAGAAAGTTCTGGTTTTTTCTAAAATATTTAACTATGCTTCGCCGTCTTAGTTATTTGAAAAAAATCATAAATAAACATTAGAGATAACTATATTTTAAATAATCCCTTTTTTCGAATATATTTTGATGAGATAAAACAGATATTTGAAATATGTTTCAAATTTTCTGCATGGATCATATTGAATACAACTTTCTTGTCAATAAGTTACTGAGAGACTTCGGTGAGGTGTCAGGCAGCAATTTTCTAATTGCTAATTGTGAAGAGACATGTTTTTTTTATGGGAAATTTTTTTTCTTATGGGAAATACGTTTTAAACTCCATATGGGGCTTGCGGTACCTCTAAATATAATTTTTTTAATGGATTTATTTTTGTGTGGATTCGAATAAATTTCCAGCCAGTATTTATAAAAAATTTAAAATATATATTTTTGGACCACACTTTTGAACAGTCTCTAAATAGATGCACTGTTCGGTAATCTAGCATTGTACCGGATAAATATTTTCTTTAGATAAGGAAATGTGTGTAGGGAAGTAAGAATATACATCATCTGATTGGTTTTCTTGGCATTGAAAAATTTAATGTAATGCTAACCATATTAAAACATTTTATGAAGTAACGACCAGTAACGTGCGTTACTTTGCATTACCGTTACCAGAAAATTGTAACGCGTTAACGTTACCGTTACTATTTTCTAAAAATAACGCTTTCCCTTCACCGTTACTAAAAAAAGTAACTTTTCTGGTAACGCGTTACTGTCAAACACTACTATGTCTACCATATACGATAAAGAGAGTTAGTCCCTCCCAAATTTCGTTCCGGCACCACTGATTACATTTCTTGTGCACGAATAAATAATAACTGTAGGAATACGCGGTACGCCGTAACTACTGCGCGTGGTCGGGTCGCCACGGACTGGCTTCTATGAGGTATTTTCACTTCAGCCACCAGCTAACTTCACTTCGTGGAATGGTGAGGGGGAAAAGAACGACCAAATGCATGAGAATCCGTTAATTTCTGCTCTATTTTGCTAATATCTTCGTAAAAAGTAATTTTTTCTATATAAGTGTATTTGAAAAATAGTTTTCCTTTTTTAGGGACTATTTAATAAAATAATAAAATTATAATAATTATTATTCATTACGAAGATATTACAAAAATAAAGTTTTGTCCCATGCATTTGGTTCATTGCTTTCCCCTCAGCATTCAACGAAGTGAAGTTAGCCGGTTTTTGAACTGAAAATACCTAATACCGACTGAGTAAGTTTATCCATTTGTTTACATTGCTTGAAACTTCACATACACATAATAGAGGAGTACAACGATGTAATTATTCATAAATTTTAGAAACGACCTAACTCGACTTGAGCTTTTTTTCTAGAAAACGGCTCAGTTGTTATTTGCAAAAAGTATTTCAATATTTTGTAGGAAATTGTATTCACTTTTTTTTTATTTCCCTATTGAAAACTGCCTTATCTTTGGTTGATTCTCATTCTTTTCGTACCTACAGTGAACGGTGCATCACCCAGCTACGTGATAATCTACGAAGTTTATCACCCGCAAATATGTAAAGCCCAATAAATGATTCGAAAAATTAAAATTAACGGTAACGCTTTACAATTTTCTGGTAAAGGTAATGCAAAATAAAAAATTGATATTTAGAGGGACCGCAAGCACCATATGAAGTTTAAAACGTATTTCCCAAAAGAAGAAAAAAGTTTTTGTAAATTTTATTCAGAATCTTTAATATTATCTAAACCGAGTTGAAACTCAACATTTCTCTTTACAATGAGCAATTAGACAATAAATGCTGCCTTTTTGACACCTCACCCAAGTCTCAGTGACATATTCAAGAGAAAGTTGTATTCAATATGATCCTTGCAGAATATTTGAAGCATATTTCAAAGATCTGTTTTATCTCAGCAAAATATATTCGCAAAAAAAGAGATTATTTAAAATATAGTTTTCTCCTATGTTTATTTATGATATTTTTAATAACTAAGACGGCGAAGCAAAGTCAAAGATTTTAGAAAAAAAACAGAAATTTATAGCACTTATCTAAGAAAAGAATGTTATAAACAATATTAAATTGTTTAAACAATTTTTTTGTTAACTTTCATTATTTATTATCTCACTAAGTGAAAAAAGGACAGAAATGTAACAATTATCGAAAAAATGCAACTATCAGGCATTAATATAGATGAAGATAGTCAAGAACAACAATAATTTCTTTAAATAATTATTTTTATTAAATATTATTAATTATTAAGCCACTTCTGATGAAGCATAGACAAGTAGTTAAAAGTTCAGGAAAAACCATAACATTATACCATCAAGCAAAGAGAATATTATTAATAACAATAAAAAATTGTTTAAAAAATTATATATTTTCAATTTATAAAATATAAATCTTATCAATTTACATTCTTTGTCTAATTGTGAAGAGAAATGTTGAATTCCAACTTGAATGAGCTAATATTGAGGATTATTAATAAAATGTACAAAAACGTCTTTTTTTCTACGATATTCATAAAAATTATAAAAAAAATGTCCAATGCATTTTTGGACCTCCCTAAAATTCTGCACAAGCCACATTGATTCTTTTAGACGAAAGACATCGCATGAGCGATGAAATTTTCGATAAAATGGTAATATTGAAAAAAATGAACTTTAACGTAAAGCCTTAAGTAGACTGCAGCATATATTTATAAACTTAATAGTTTAAATAAAAGAGAGCTTATAGACAAATTCAGTATTTTTTAAATTACTTTACCTAACTGTAAATATATTCAGTATTATTAAAATTTTCAATTAAATGTACCAAATTCTTAAGATTCTTTATGGAAAATCAAATAATGTATTAAATATTTAATAAAAAAAGTAACGGCAAGATAACGCGTTACTTTTTTCAGTAACGGCAACGCGTTACAAATTCTTAGACAGTAACTGTAACTTTAACGCGTTAAGCATTAAACATTATTATTTGACATGTTTGCAATACAAAAAAAGTCGACAAAAAGGTTTGAACCAACGGCAACGTGTTCGCCAGCCAGGCTGTTTACCACTACACGGCCGGTCCTGGTTGAAAGTAGATGCACGCGAACCGGTAAATGTTCGGCAACCGTTGTTAAAGTGATATTCAAACGCTCATAGTTCTTACAAGGGCCCACTTACAAAAAAGCCGGGACATGTGTCTAATTATTGTTGACGTACTATATATTGATGATATAGTTTCATCAAAAATTAAATGTCGCAGAAGAGGCTTTCTCCTTTGATTACTCGTAGTATGGACCGGCGGTCGATAAGCAAGGGCACCTCGATAGCGTGCGTGGCGCGAAGGTGACAGCTAGCCTAGTAACCGGTAATCGATGTCTGGTGCACATTTGTTTCTGAAGTGGAAATAAATTTTCACATTATTTTTAGTGTGGAAATAAATTTCCACATTTGTTTCTAAGGTGAAAATAAGTTTCCACCCTTATTTCTAGTGTACAAATAAGTTTCCACATTTATTTCTAGTGTAGAAATAAATTTTCATGTTTGTTTCTAATTTTAAGTAAATGTAATACTATTCTATTATATTTTATTAAAAAAAAGTGTTTTTTCAGTTTCGATTTAGATTTGCTGATAGTTTTTTATCTTCGATTGTGATTCTCCGAAAAAGATAATTTTATATAGATTTAAGGTTGTTCCGGGGTTACATAAAACCTCAAAAGTTAATGATCTATAACAGTTTTACTCTCAAATGTAAAATATGTAATTATTTATTTAAAATGAATTATTTTTAATTTTATGTCTCTTATTAGATAACAATTTTAATTTTTATTGAATCTTTGTCATTGCAGGCTTATGTTCTTCAAGATTCTCTATCATTCTATTTATGGAAGTTCCATTAAAATTTAAGCTGTCAGAAGTAAAATTTATACGAAATGTTTATAATCTTCTGAGTAATAATTGGCTAACTTATTTATAATAAAATCCCACAAATATAATTTTAGAGGATATCTTTAGCAACAAAATAATCAGTCAATGATAAAGATTTAATGAAAATTACAATTTTTATTTGAAGCGAGAGAAAGAGCGCAAAAGTCCAAATAACACATTTTAAATAAAAAATTATATATTCGGCTTTTTTTTAAAGTACACTCAGATTCAGTTTCATATTTTGTAATACTTAGCATCATTATTTTTATTGATAATTTTTGTACTTTTAATAAAAATGTATATAAATGAAATTACTGTTTAATAATTCTTTATCAAATAAATAATAATGGATATTAAGAATTAATTTTAATACCCATTAATTAGTATTTCAGATTAAAATTAATGATGTATTCTAATTAAAATTACGTAATAATATAAATTAAAATTAAAATATTCGCGGGCTTTCGTAAAAGTAGGAATCGAAGTCGAAGATTCGTTTTTCACGGTCGATTCTTCGATTTCCGGAACCGAAAAAATTGTCCGGAACCGAAGAATCGAGAATCGACGCCCTCTTTCGGTTCCGGATCCCTAAACTACAGTAAAGGTAAGAATCGAAGTCGAAGATTCGATTCCCACGGTCCATTCTTCGATTCCCGGAACCGAAAAAATTGTCCAGAACCGAAGAATCGAAAATCGACGCTCTCTTTCGGTTCCGGATCCCTGAACTACAGTAAAAAAAATACCTCGGTAAGAAATTGTTACAGAGGGTCCAGGCAAATGCGGCAAGTGGCGGCGGAGTGGGGGAAAAAAATATATAACAACTACTTTCAGGTTCAGAATTCACCTCTTTTGATTAGATATTCTACTATTTTGTTGAAGATTGAACAATTTTGTTGTAAATTCGATTTTCAAATGATTTCCCAACATTTTAATGCAAATCAATCTTTTTTTAAGAGAAAAGTTTTAAGCGAATATTAAGAATAATATTTTAACATTTTTAAACATTTCCAAAAAAGAATCTGAAAGATTTTAAGGGAATTTTTCAGCATTTTTAAAAATGTTTGGATAAACTAATATAATTTCAAAAGATATTTGCGAATACTAAAAATTCTTAAAAGATAACAAATATTTGACAACTTAAAAAGATATGCGAAACTATATAAAATACTTTTTAATTTCTTCCAAACTTCTAAAAGACAAATTTTTCCTAATATTCTGTAAAATCCTGTAAAATAAAAGAAGGCTTCAAACCTAGGAATTTATTCTACCTTTCGAGTTTTCTCACAATGGACTGAATTGCGTAATAAGCCATCAAACGTGGAAATCCACAAAAATTGATTAGGTAAAACCAGGTATACGCACTGTGGGATGGATATATGAAGTTCGTACAAGATTCTAGAACATTGGCCTCCAAGTTTCCACAAGCTTATATGAGGGATTTAAAATTTAAACAGCCTTAAATAATTCTGGGTCGCCTAACAGTGGGTACCTTAAATCATTTTTATATTTGGGTCAAATGATTTAGAAAAAGATTTTAAAAATGTTTAACAGCTGTATGTATATTGTAAAAAAAAATAAAATTTCAGCAATTTAAAAATTCTTCAAAACAAAATTTTGCAAATAAGTGTATAAATCTGATTTCGGCCAGAATTATAGAGAGCTATAGAAAAAAGTAGAAGTTTATATAAAAGACACGAATTTTCTACCAAATAGTTGATTTTTCATTAGAAATGATCAATTCTCTACAAAAAAAGGCGAATTTTCAACAAAATACATGCATTTTCAATAAAGATTAATCATTTCCTTCGGAAAAAAACATACAAATCTTCCACATAATACCGGCCTCATACATGAACTTTCCAAACAAAATGATACATTTTCAAAAAAAGAATAATTTTCTATCGAAAAGGTTGAATTTTTAATAAAATGCATACATGTTAAACCAAATATGAATAATCATCCAAAAACATCAATTTTCTACCAAATAATACATGAATACATGAATCAACAAAATTCATGAATTTTGAACAACAACAAAATGAGTTTTCAACCGAAAAATAATTATATCCTTTCGAAAAAAAACTAATTTCCAACAAAATACTAACCTTATACACGAATTTGCAACCAAATAGTTGAATTTTGATCCAAAAAGACGAATTTTCAACGAAGAAGATTAATGATCTATTGAAAAAGTAGACCTCTGTAGTGTGACACTGATGTTAAAGTTACATACACTTAGTACAGAGTGTTCGATTTTTTACATACAATTTTCGATGGATAAAACTATAACCGTCGGTCTAGGAATGCTGGTTAAAGAATTCGTTCTTTCTTTTAAAACCCGAAAAAATTCTGTGGTGTGAAATTTCGGACGATTCTAATATTTTAATTATGAATGATCATAATGTAAAAAAATGCTCTTGCATTTTTAAGCAAAGAAAATTACATTTTTTTACAACACATAAATTTGAAACTGAAAAGGACCAATTCTCTGGTCAAAATGCGTTTTATAAACTATCTAGATGAATTTTCGACTCAAAAAGATGGCTTTTTAACGAAATAGTCTATTTTTCACAATATAGACGAATTTTCATAAAAATAATGAAATTTTCTACCAAACAGTCGAATTTTCAAACAAAAGATATAAATTCTCAACGCAAACTATAATGGTAGACTTTTCAAATAAAAATAATTAACTTTAGTGAACATTTTTTAATAATAATTCAGTTAATTGAATTTTAACTGATGAGTCAGATATTTCATGATATTAACTAATCTAAATAGTAATAAAAACTCCAATAGAATATAACTTAATTAAATCACGCCACCGTGGATAATAAGAAAATTATTTTTTTTAATCCCGCCATGAAGACTCGGGGAAGACAAACGTCTGCAAACGCTGAGTTTTTGGAATTTGTTGAATCTTATTTTTAAATTAAATTCATTTAAAAGCAGGCCAAAATGTATGCGGAATATAACCTTTAAAAGTTAACTGATTTCATCAATTTAAATCTTACTGTCCAATCAGTAGTTCCGCGGCCTGGCTCTATTCTTTCGAATGACTGAATGAATTAGTAATTTTTGTTTAACTAAATGAATCAGTAAATTTCTTCTACTCCTCAGTAGCTCAGTTCTAGGAATGGCAATTAGTAGAATTTAACTGATAATCAGTTATATTTGAATAACTCAAATTTAGAGAGCGTGTCTCATATTTTTCCTTGGAAAACAATAGATTTTAACCCCAAACAATTCTGTAACCTCGTCAGGGCCAGAATGCCTCATTTCATATATAAATTCGGTATTTTGTTTCTAACAAAATAGAGCTTTTTTATATTTAAGCTTTTTTGACACTTATGATCTTAATTAATAATTATAGCCCACCCTTAAACTCGAAAATAGTTATGTATACTTAATTATGGGTATATTCCGATGTTACGTCATCTAATAACTATAGTTAACAGTTGGGTTCGCTATAAAATATGCATAGATAAAGAAACAACTGAACAAAATCTAATCAATTCTACCAAAATTTCGGTAAAATTATAAATTTTTCCAGCTCTATTTGTACCCACAAATCCGCCTATTTGTACAAAAATGTCGGTACCCGTAGCCGCGGGCTTATGGTTTTTTGTGCGAAAAGATATTTTTCTTTGATTGGAGAGGATTTTCACCATTTGGAAGTTTATTTTGAGTGAATAAAGATATTATGTTAAAGAACCGGTTTCTTTAATTCAAGCGAGATTCAAAATAAATATTTTTCTGTTACTTTCATAAATATTTACAGTTAAAATTAAATGCAATGTT
>JAWWLR010000149.1:33865737-33876016 GCA_035041075.1 Acraspis erinacei
TTGAGCCACGTAGTTCATGGACGATCCCTTAATACCACTCAAACCCAAGCAAAATACTTTTTGTGGGATTATACCGTCTGGAGGCTCAGTTTTTAATTACTGCCATTCACTCTTTATTATTTCATCAAATAAAATTCAATACCCCTCAAAGAAATAAAAATAATCGTCAAGAAAGAGAATTTTGCAAGTAAGTCATAAACATTGACAAAAACGTGATATCGTTCTCGGGAGTATCAATTTTCCCGTCGTCTCTTCGCAAAAAGCGCAATTCAGCATCGTTCAAGTCTCTCCTCTCTACCATACGAAAAAATTCGTCGAGGCAAGCAAAATGATTCGAGGCGTCCTTCGGCGAGCTGGCAACGACGTGGACGTTCTTCGGTCGCAGATCCTTCTCGCGGTTCAGTGTCCTGTCCAAGGACTCGCCTCGAAGGCTTCCTACACTGTGTCGGGGTTCCAAGTGTGGGTCTTTATTAGCTCTTGTAATGAGACTCGAATGCCCGAAACCACACTCGTATTACCGTCGGAAGGAAGAAAAATATTATGTATCAGTGGGAACTGTTGCGGGCAAATGGGGGCAGACACGGCCATGCTGAATCAAACTTTGAATCGGCGATTCGCATTGTATTCTGTTTCACCGAGGACATTGAGAACCCAGGGTTCGTCGAACTATATGGGAGACATTGACGTTAGGAAATTTTATTTGCAAGCTCAAGGAATTCACGTGCGCCGTAGGGCACGTGCCTGAAGCTCGTAAACAAGTAAAACATGAATTTCAGAAAAAACCGTCAGTTTTTTCAAATTATTTCTCGTAATTGAGAATTAAACGTATATTTCCATTAGTTAAAAACACTAAATTTGTTTGAAACCTTAATAAGCTTAATCGAAATGAAAAGCTTTTAAATTAACCCATTTCAAATTTTCAAGTCTTAAAAATTGACAAATTTTTATTTTCATTTCTTTAAATTTACAACTTGGCATTTCTTTATTGATTTCTAGGTGTAATTATCAAAATTTCAAAAAGTTTAACAAATCTAGGTAAATAACTGAATATAATTTAAAACTCGATTTTTTTGAGAATTTGTATTTTTTTCGCTTCAACAAGAAACTTTAATTTTTATTCTATCTTTGTCATTGGCAGTTTATTTTTATCTTTGAAATTGGAGTTCAAATATTATATACATCCTATATTATTATTTGGATAGCAATTTTATTGTATAGATAAAATTTTTTCCTTCTACACATTGCCCTTGTATTTCTGTTTAAAAATTGGTCATGTCCAACAATGTGTCTAGATTTCTAAAGTTCATAAACTATTTCAAAATCAAGAGGTAAGATAGCTTTTAAGCAATAAATAAAGATTCTTAAAAATTGTACAATATTTAAGTGGAAACCTTACATATTGAACAATGTAAAATTCAGGGTTTGTAAAATGGAATATTCCTAATCAATAAGGTCTCTTTTTTTGGCCCATAATCAGAAAATAATGTTTGTTTGTTGAAATAAAACCTTTACAAAATTTAAAGTAGTTTGCCCACGGTTTTCCGAATTAGAGAAAAACAATTGGATGCAAGAACCATTCAAATTAAACGATTGCTCGTTTATTGAAACATTATTTCCTGATACTGAGCCAACAAACAGCCTTTATTGAAGCCTAATTGACATTTAAAACTATGACAGATCGTTGGAATAACATTTTTAATTCCGAACTTGCAATTAATTGGGATACTTTTGTTGTCAAATTAAATTTATCACGCAGTTAATTAAATTATGATTCGATTAGAAAAATGACGATCCAAATAAAAGAAAAACAAATTGTCGACAATTTGCGCAAAAGATAGAAAAAAGAAAGTCGGAAACGATTGAATCAACAGTGCAGTAATACTCATGTTCTTGCAACATTTCATTTATAAATAAATGAAACAAAGGCAGGGTTTTGAACTTTTTTAACCATAAAATTTACTATTAAAATGTATTTAAATAATAATTTTTTTCAAGAATTCGATCTAATAAATAAAGGCACTAAATATTCAAGTTGAAAAAAAAACAATTTAATGGTCACTATAAGATTTTAACAAGTTTTTAACAATTGAAGATGTGATCACCAAAATTAAAAAATGTACTATTTCGGCAAATGTTTCTTTTGTCCTATTTAGTGTAATTCTGATTCATTTCTATTGCATTTTGAAAAGACCAAAATTCCCCTTTATCCCTAAAATGAAACTGCTGAACAACTATGATCCGCGTGTCTTGTTTTAATGTAAAAAGGCTTAATTAAAGGTGCAACAGAAGTGCATCAACATGGTGCATATTTGTAAAAAAATGCATTTGCATTATTTCCCCATTGTCCTGATTTAGTGCTCAATAAAAAAAATCCTGATCCAGAGCGCCGGCGTCTATCCATCATCGTAAAAAGGCATCGCGACGCGTGGGCTAAAGAGCGATGCCGACGCTTCGCGTACGTTTATAAGTTCGTACGAGTGAAAGGATGGTTACTCCTATCTGGCATTGTATGCAAGTAAGCAGCCGAGCAAGAGCAAAGCTCGACAAAAAGAGAGAGGAGAACTTGTTGGAGAGACGGAAAGACGGAGAGAGAGGAGTGAAAGAGAGAGGGAGCGAAAAAAGTTCCTGAGGAAAGAGAAGGACGGTAGACGACGGGTAGCCGAGGTTGGTGCGAGCGAGAGGGCGCATGGCCTTGGCCGCCGCTGCGGGGTAATTCAGTCAAGGTTTCGGCCGATGAACTTCCTCCGTGGAGGAAGGGGACTCGCAACTTGGTGGGGGAGTTAAGGGTCCAATCGTGGCTGCGCTCGGTTCGTCACGCCACGTCCCCATTGGTCCGACCGGCGATCGGCATTGTGCTGGGCCTGCTCAGTTGTCAGTGACCTCCAACATTGAAAATACGATGAACTCGCCTCTTCAGCGTCCCTCTCTCTCCCTCCCTCTCGACACATCCTTTTCTCTCTCAGTCTACTACATACTAGGTAGCCAGGGCGTAGACATTGTAGACGGGCAGGCAGAGGCTCTTAGCACTAAACTCCCCTCCACTGCACTTGGTTGCGAGTAAGGGCTGCACCACGACTCCAGGTAACCAACACTCGGCAGCGCCAAACTCGAGTCAGACCAACGCGAACCTCCCTCGAGCGAAGACTCACTTTCACTCTCGTGTGCTCATCTTCGTTGTCACAATTCGTGCCTTTTATATGCATTAGAGCTCTAGTGAAAATTATCCAATTTCGCAAGTCGCGATATTTGGTGTTAAAAGACACCTACTTTCAAGTGCTACAGGACCAAAACGGATATTTGTTTGTGCTTGAGATACTAACAAAGTGAAGTGTATCACAGTGACGTGCAGGTGACGACAAATGCGGTAGACAAATGTCAACCCATATGTCGACACAGTGCAGTGCAGTTGGTGAATAACCTTAGGGCTTACTTTGACCTTGTTTAAGTGTGGATAAAAATATTCACAATGATCTTGGCTCCAGACAGCAGCATGCAGGGGATACCACCTGCTCCGTTGTCACCTATTTCATCTATTTCCTCACACTGTTCACGAGCATCCAGCGTGTCCAGAATGTCCTGCATGTCCAACATGTCGAGCATGTCGAACATGTCGCCAATGTCGAGCCCTTACAGAGTTGCTCAAGTCCCACATCTGAGCCCCAACATGCCCACTATGGACTCTACTGTCTCCTCTGCGAGACCGGAACCAGAACTCAATATAGGTAGCAAGCTTGTATATGCAATAATACATCTGTGTAAACTTTAAAATTTATTTATGATTCAGAATAAGAAAAAATATTAATATTCAAATTTCTCTATAAACTGTACAAAAAAATTAATTTAATGTAGAAAACGACTTTTATGCAACGAAAACTCCAGTCGTATTTACTCTCCAACTTTAAAAATATAGATCAATTAGCAAAAAATAAAAAATCGAGCTTAATTGCAATAGTTCATCATCGATATTTTGATTTTTAAATGTACTTGATATTCTCAGCTTTCGAATTTAAGGGACGTTCTTTCTCCTAAATTTTATTTACGTAGAATATTACTTAAACTATCAATAATAATAATAGTTTTATAAAGCAATGAATAACATTTTTCATTAATTTGAATGTTTAAAACATCAGCAGATTTGTTCATCAATTCTTTTCATATACTTTATTCGACAGTCCCAATTCGGGCAATATAGCGCCTCAAATCTAAACCATGTACCTTTTATTTTCTATTAATTGTCCAAAAGTAAAAAATTAGTTGAACCATTTTAAATTGACAAGAATTGCCATTCCCCTCGATTTTTATTTTTCACTTCCGTCTAATATCCAATAATCGAGACTTTTTAATGATGATTAGGATTGACACTTTTTCGTGTAAAACAAAACAATTAATCAGTGCGCTCGAGCAAGCGCAGAGTGAAAGCAGAAAGTTGCAACAGCGATGCTGTAACATGGGAGAAAGTGTTCTTCTTTCACTCCCACCCGCTCTCGCCTCTTTCTTTCTCATCGTGCGTGCTCCACGACGCGTGGAATCACGATTCTAGTCTCATCTTGCACTCATCCTTGACTAAATGTTATGTTTCTTTTTTTTTTACAGAATTCGACGGGACCACGGTACTTTGCCGGGTTTGCGGCGACAAGGCTTCAGGTTTTCATTATGGAGTCCATTCCTGTGAAGGATGCAAGGTAAGAAACTAGGAACAATAATATATAAAAAGGAAACTCGCTTTTGCGAGCCGGCACGGGCTATCGTCTTTCGAAAGTTCTTTGCACCGGTGAAAGCATCGAATGCCATTAGTTTGTTCATTAAAGATTTTATCTCAAGGAAATAAATAAAATCGATTCGCGATAGCCCGAGCTGTATTTGCGGTATCAAAACTCGCCTTGTACCTGGCACTTTTTAAAAATTAAATTTCTGTTCACTCTTGTCTGGACTTCTAGAGTTTATATTTTTATGAGCATTATTGTGAAACTCTCCCTCAAGACTAGATTAAAGAAGTAATTTACTCTCACCTGACGGCGAAACTGTTAAGTGAACGCGGATTAAAACTTTGAATAACCAAAAGGACGAAAATATCTGATTAAAATTTAAAAAAAGAATGCCAGTACCACGCGAGGTGTTTGAGAGGTGGCCAGGAAGTGAATGGTGCGTGAGTGTGAGTCAGTCAAGGTTATGTAAAAGCTATCGACCGCCTAGCATATTGACCTTGGACACGCGCAACACCTTGAAGAAGTCAAGGGCCTTGAATTTTCGTTCTTCTCATCACGGTTCGACAAAAAGCTTTTTATTTCAAGGATCTTGTTCCATGTTGCGCCAGGGAGCCTCGGCGGTAATTTTAACCTCGCGATCGACATTGAATAACTTTTTTAGGAGATGGGATGGAGAATAGCCAAGATTATATTTCGAATCCCGACAATATTGTAATGCGAAACCGCATGGTCCTTCCTTTAGAGTCCGAAGAGTTCAATTGAATATCTTGGCCACTGTGGTCTACAACGGAAACTATTTTCTATCGAAAATCCCGTGAATTTTCATTTTCTTTCATATAGCAAATGCATGAGAAAGGAACAGGAAAATGGTCCACTTATTTCCTGAATTCTAAAGCGTTAAATAAATTAAAAGCGAAAGTGCGATTTCTTTAGTCTGCGCTACTGCTTTCCTTTGAAGTTTCTTCACATTAGGTTTCGCGATATGGCTTGCATTTTTTTTTATAAAAGCTCAAGAATTCTAAAATGAACGAAAGTTTCGAGGCGAGCCTTATTATTATTATAGGAATAAGAAACTTATGTTATTTGCAAAGGCATTACTCCTGCCAAATTTGCAATTACGAGAGTCGAAGGCCGACGAGTCAACGTCCTCGTGGTCTTTGAACTACGAAGGAAAGGATTGAGTGGAAGTGGTAGCATACCTTCTCCCTACTTGTATCCCCTCCATATTTGCCAACTCCACCTGGTGTCGCAAATCGTCAATCTCGGTCTCGCATATCCAAATCGGCTTTCTTGCTGAACGCTTGTTGAAACTCTGAGAAAAATTGATGTTTTTCCCTTGAAAAGAAATATTCATTTTGAAATGTAGCGTTCCATTTCAAATTGCTAAAATTCTCTCTTAAAAAAAATATTAAAAATTTTTATTTGCTAAAATTTATACTAACTGACATGATTTTAGTTTAATTGACTAGTCTATTCTTCTTGAATTTAACAGAATTCATGGGAATTCACATCTAGATTTAAGATAATGTAAGCGAGAGGAATCAAATTAAATGAAGTTAAATTAAGTGATTTGATGATTTTAATTGAAATGAGATACTCAGGAACATCTATCAAACAATAGATTCAAGGAGAATTCCCAATGTTTAAATGTTGACATTCAAAACTAAATAGTAGAATAATTTAAAGACTTTGGGGTTTAAAAATGAAAGAATGTGTAAATACGATATTGAAACAGGGATATAAGGGAATTATTAGTGGCCAATCTCGCGGTGAATTCCCAGGCTTTTGAATGGGCGAGTAAATATTTTGAGGAGTTTCCCATAGCCGTCAAGGCCAATATGGGTGCATTCTAGATCTAGATATTGTAGGTGCACGGTCTAGATATGTGTTGCTGTCGATCATGAGAGTTGGCGTTTCGTCCGAGTAAAGTAGCGTCAATAAGATATACAGTATAAAATATAGTACAAAAACCGTAGTGCGACCGAGCGACCTAGTCTTAACGATACCCAACTCTTCCGCGTTCTATTCCCTTTCCACATACCCCTATTCCAGTGGCAGAGACGCTCTACTGCTGGCGGCTAGGTCACTCCAAACTTAATGTTAAAACAAATCTGTTGTGCCGCCGCGACTGTAATTTAACTGACCCAGTCAACTGACCCTGAGGGCCCGGCCCATTAGTTTTTCCACGAATTTCATAGGAAGTCTTACGTGACGGAAAACCGTCCGGTCCAGATGGCTTCCCGAGAATGTAGGGCGATTTATTTTTTTCCAAGGTAAAAGGGACACCCCACATTCCTATACCGAGTGTTGTATACCTGCGCTAAAAGGGACTCACCAATAGTTTCCAATGCTTTCCCTTCTGCGGACAAGGAGAATGATTTCGTGGGTTCATCTTTTCAACCTGTCGCTAACAATCTGCCTCACGACTCTGCGGGAATGCAACTGCTTTTCTTCTAATTTCTAGTGTCATTTCCTACCGAGTACGTCTCTCCCAACCAGTAAAGTCAGTCCTGCACAATGAGACAAAGTAACCGAAAAGAATAAAAGGCGTGAAAGGCCAGACCCCAACGATTATCGAACGTGGTTGCGGAAACGAAAGTCAACCTCGGGAAAAACTGCTATGTATTTGACAAAAATCGATGATACAGAAAGAAAAATTGAGCTAAAAGTCTACATTTATTGGAGACTTAAAAGTCGGCTTAAATCCCTCTTTAATTATTATCCCAAATTGAGATAATATCGAACAATTCTAATTAAAGTCTAGCAATTAAAATTCAATTCTGGACAATTTTGTTTTTCTCAATTTAAATAAATTGAAATTAAATTTTCAATATACATGTAGTATATATATTTGGCTCTGGCTTACGTTCTCTCACTCACTGAAAAGAAGAGACAAATGTATCAATATTTGTGCAAAATTTACATTTTACAAGAATTTGAATAAAAATTTTAACTCTCCTAAAGTTTTTCTAATTTTAGTAATATGTTTTCTGCTCCTTTAATCTTGTCTAATGGTTTGAGGCGATTTATCCTATTTCCTATAATATATCGGAATAGTATACAAAATTTTAAAATATTATTACAGAGTATTGGAATTAAATAGTTTACAGGAAAATGTTTCTAGTGCGACATGTACAGGTAAACGCAGTCTCCTTCTCAAAGGGTGGAATGGGTGCATGGGGTGCATTAAACCCCCGGTCGTCGACCTCTGGGCTAGTTACGTCATGCTTCTTCCCCCACCCAGTCATCACTTTTGATGTCGTAACAAGTCGTGATCTTATTTTCATTTGATTATGCTGGTATTTTGGTACTCACTGGGGTTACTGACCCCGGTGGATCTACTTTAGAATCGGGTCAGCGGCTTATTATTGTGGTAGGTGTACCACCCGGCCATATCTGTGCAACTCTCTTGATAACGCTGTTGTCTTGAGGCTAGAACAACAATCTTTTTCTTGCAAGCCAACTATTTAAATCCCTGTCTGAGGATTTAGATTCGATTATAGGTTTACGTCATTTATTAATTCAACTGGGATACAAATTTGACCAAATCTGCTTCAGCTTGAACAAAACAGTTTTCTTTCATCAATCAATCATGTCAGATTTTCCTTCATCATGTCAGATTTGACCCAAATCATTTTGGACTTTTAGGGTCTTATCCTACGACTCGTAGGCTCCCTCGTATCGAATTTTTTGCGGGGATTTAGAATTTTTTATTCTTTGGGCATGTTGCCTGTAAAAACTGCAAAAGTGTAAACATAGATAATATATCAAATCTCGAACGACCAGAAAATTCTTGGGGTCGGAACACACGGTTAATGCCCTCGAGCGGTGCAGTGCTTTCGCGGTTTCGTATGGCGCATGCGCAAGAGTTACGTACGTCACCGTTACTTCGTTTCGCACCTTCCCCTCCCCCGCAAAACGTTCACCTTCCCCTACCCACCACTCCACTTGCAATCACACGCTGCGCTCCGGTCGTTGGCCTCGCTGCCGCGTCGTATCCCATACGCTCTGCAATCTCTAGCCGTCATGACCGATGTTGTCGCTGCTATTGCTACCGATGCATCACAGGTAGCGCGGTTCGCGGGAAATAAAAGCAACTCGCCCCCGGGACCCGCCGGATTCACTTCCCTATTTATTTATACTCGCTCCAGTCACGCGAGACTAATCCCTATGCACTTTTGAAAATATGACGACACTCGAAAAAATAATTCGGGTCAGTAACACTAAGAATGTAAACAGAAACCACACAGGAAAACAACAGGTGAAACGGAAATTTTCCTTAATCAGAGGAAGTGGAAAAGTTTCTTTTCCGACTTTTTCATTTCTGATTGTAATTCGTTTCTGCCTAGTCGAAGGCACGATAATAAAACTTGCTGGATTGTGTATAAATTGTTTCATAAAGCTGAAAGGGTTGTGAAGGAGGTCATAGAACTATTAGAATGGACACAATGGCCGAGGGGTTAAAATTGGCATAACCGAATAGAGGAAAAGCGTCATGGTAACCCCCCAGTTGAACTGTTTGTAGTGAGGTGGGGGCGCGTGCGCGAGAAACTAGAGTTAGCGCAAAGGTGTTTGCCCCCTGACCCGTTTGGGAAATGCACTGTTGAAAAGATCGATGTACCACCCCCAGATTCACCCACTGCCCCTCTTCCCAGCCAAGGGGTTCACTCGGGGTTGCTGCCCTCGTCCGGGCGAAATCCAGAGGTTTGCTCCAATAATCTACGTATATCCACTTTTTTCTTTAGCTCTATATACTTCATGTCAAAGTATCTGATTATGTTCTGGTTCCTGTATGAAAATAACATCTACTTACAGACACTTTTCGACTTTAATTTTACTTAATCTTGCACAACCTTAATGTAATTGTAGTGTTATTATAAAATCGCTGCTGCAGAAGCGTTGTGAATAAACTTTCTCTTACTTTAACATTGGACGAGTGATTGGGAATAAGGTTGTGCGTGGCACAAGAGTTTATGATTATTAGCCTCATTATTATAGCTTATTGACTGAATATATATATGTACAAAGTCGTATTTCATACAGACTAAATATCAGAGAAAAATGCACTCGCATCCTCCCGCTGAACCTACCTAAAGTTGTCATATGTTCTCTAGAATCCAGACAAGTCCTGTTACTCACGAAATTGATTGCTTTTCCAATGCATGTTAATCGAGAAAACGTCGTGCCGTTGTACATGTTTGGGGACCAGCATCATTGCATTTTTAAAAAGGGGTCTTGATTTTTCTTAGGCCCAGTGTCCTATGCATAGTGTTGTCATGTGCGAAGTGCAACGGTACCTCCTTCTCGTGCATAAAGTTGAGGTAGGCGAGGTCGTGCACCTGACGTCACGAAAGAGTGACTCGAATAGTCCTCTTGGTTGCTGTTCGCGTATATGCATATTTCCCATGCGCCTGCGCCACCAACGATCATGACGCTCCACGAGTCGTTACATAATCCACGAGCGAGGTCGTTGACCGATAGAGGAGGGACTCCCGCTGACCCATCGCTAGCTGTCCTTCTTTGGACCTGGGCTTTTCCCGAACTTACTCGAAGCCCAGAAACCGGGGCGATGA
>JAWWLR010000149.1:34003831-34026537 GCA_035041075.1 Acraspis erinacei
GGGTATTTTCAAAGAGCCCAAAAATCAGAGACTCCTTTGAACTTGGAAAATTCTGAAAAAGATTATTTTTTGACAAACTCATATATGCGTGGTCGAGAGGGGTTGATTTTAGACGTTAAGTGTTGGAGCCCACAAATCGGTGTTGATATTTTGGAAGAACCCAAAAAGCAAAGTCTCTTGTAATTTTGTAAAATTAAAAAAATATTATTTTTGGACAAGGACATAATTGCCTGTTAATATGGGGCTCGTTTAACGATAAGGGTTTAAGATCAAAAATCAATCTGCTCTTTGAAATTACCCACTCCGATTGTTGACTTTGTCAAAAAAAATTTTTTTTCAGAATTTTCCTTCGTCAGTGGATTCTCAAACTTTTAGGCTCCTCGAAAATACCATCTCCGTTTTATGGGAATTGGGAATTTGTTGGTGTTTTTGTATATAAGGATGGTTTTTCTGAATTTTTGTGTGGTGAATTCGAGAGTCCTAAATAAGCCCAAAATCTGGTGCCTTTTGCGTTTTTGAAATTTTATTTTTTGCAAGGGGGTTGCTTTTTTTCAAAATTGGGGGTTGTTTTTGGATTTTTTTGTTCATTTGGGAGCCGAAAATAAGCCCAAAATTCTGGCGTTGTTTGTTTTTTCTGAATTTGAGTTTTTACATAGAGGTACTTCTTTTTTTAGTATGGGTGCTTTTTGGAAATTAGTTATTGGTTCGTTCAAGAGCCCAAAAAAAGCCCAAAATTCTGACGTTTCGGATTCTTTGTTTCCTTTCAATTTTATATAGTGGAGGTGCTGGCTTGATTCAGGCCAGCACCTCCACTCGAAATTTGAATTTTCATAAAAACTAGTGGAGCCCAAAAATCGGCAATGCAGCCCAAAAAAAGCCCAAAAAAGCTCAAAATTCTGATATAAATAAATTTGGAAATTTCGTTTGCGGAGGTTTGTGGAGGTGCTAGCTTGATGGACCTTAATCAGCCACGAGTCTTCTTCCATTTGATGAAAGAAATATTGCATAATTTTGATTTAATTTTAAGGTAAATTTTACCAAAGCTTTTAGGGACTGAAACAATATCTCAAATAAATTGTCCGACAGAAAAAAATTAGTTTATGTTTAAAAATCGATAAAATTTAATCTACAAAATTGTGTAATTCCTGAAATTAATACCAAATCCTACTCTCTATATTTTAGACAAAAAATCGAATGAATATCAAGTTATTGCGAAATAATCATAAAAAAGTTAATTGCGAGATGGCAGTTTCTACAAAGCTAAAATCACAAAATTCTTTTCTTGTGTTATATCGTTATCAGATTTAATGTCAGGTCTTAACTCTATACTTGGGCACGCAGCTCCTTTTCGAAATTAAAAAATGTAACAAATAAATTTTAAATATATGTTAAACAATCATAGTAATATGATTTACCGTTTACCATGTCAGTGGTAAATAATTTATCTAAATTATCAAATTATTTTACGGTAAAAATCTTTTTAGTAATAGAGAGGCATCTGGAATTTTTAATTATGTCTTTTGACGTGGCATCTGATAACAAATGAACACAAGCGAAGAAACTCTTGATTTTAGTTACGTAGAAATTTCCAGACCACGTATAATTTTGTTTGATTGCTTAGCAATTACGTAATATTTATTCGCGAGCTTGATCCCGATTTGAAGTTTTTACAATTTGGCGATCTTGAACACAATATTCCACAAATTATGATTATCGCGAGAATTTTACAAAATAATGAAACGATTCTTCTTTAAAAATCGTAGATTTTTACTTCGGTAGATTCCAGAAATAATTAGTAAATTCAAATCCTGATATTAAAAATAGTGTCTTGTTATTGTCATTTTGTAAAAATAAACATTAGTATACTAAATTTTGAAACTATAAATTTGTCGGTGTTTGTATTTAGAATAAAATAATAATAGTGTTTTTAAATAGAATAAAATAATAATCAAGAATTTATTTAATCTTTTCAAAAACTTTGGAAGGGGGCTTGTAACTTTTTTTTTGGGCGAATACATTTTTCAGACATCATTTATTTGTACATCATTTAATCAGAATAATTCAGGAGATACAATGAGATAAGGAATGGTAAATATTGTGAAATATTTTATTACAACATTCCTGAGCCACAAAGCGATTAGTAAATTCTCTGTAAATCAGTTTTCTGTTCGCTGAAAAATATGAGGGTCTTCTGTACTGTATTCCTTGCTTCAGTGGTATTATTCAAGTCTATTGGTAAATATATCTGTACATTAGGGTGGTCCAAATAATGTTTTTCGAGCTAGAGGGCAAGACACACTCCATCCCTCCCAAAGTTTCCATTTCCGGCTAAATAAAATCCATTTTTTTTCGAAATTCCAATATTAATACGTGCCCACTGGCACTTCAAAATTCCATTTAATTAACCAAATTTTTAAGGAATTTAAGGGGCGTGTCTAAAAAATAAAACCATCGCA
Organism: Acraspis erinacei; assembly: GCA_035041075.1. Lineage (NCBI taxonomy): Eukaryota > Metazoa > Arthropoda > Insecta > Hymenoptera > Cynipidae > Acraspis > Acraspis erinacei. Next base: position 34,006,288 of record JAWWLR010000149.1, read on the forward strand.
ATAACTTTCATTTCCTCCCCCGAGTCCGAACTTTCTAAAAATTATAAAACAAGAATTTGTTCATCCTTTTTCGGCAAACAAATTTTGTTAATTGATTCTTATAGTACCATGCGTCGTTTTTCCAAAAATCTAATTTTTTAATTTTTAATTTTATTTTTTACGATTTAAACAAAAAAGAATGATGAATAATAAATTTGTAGCCTACAAAATTTGAATTTTCGATTTTTCGAGAAAATTTAAAAAGTCGTTGTGATAGTTTTTATGGCATTTGAAAAGAAACTTTTTTTCCTCTTGACTCTTCTCAATTTTTTCGAAAGTTATCGTGCTAACAAACTAAAAAAACACAGACAAATTAACAGACAGACAGACAGACACATTCGTAAAAATCTGTTTTTCGGATTCAGGGGGTCTCAAAACGTGGACTGCGTTTTTCTCTGGAATCATAAACTTTCCCATGAGTAATTTTTAATAATAATTCCTTTAAAGAAATACCTTAATCAGGCTTCCCTCTTAGAAAAAATTATTTTTTTCTTTAATGAGATTTTCGAAACATATTTCTTATTTTAGTATTATTTTATGATTAAACCAATTTTTCAATTTTCAAGATTCGGAAACTTTTTAATTCGGGAATTTAATTTTCCTATTCTGAAAATTAGTCACATAAGTGATTAATGAAATTTACACAATTTACCAAAGAGACGATATTTGAAATATATAATTTCTCAAATTATAAAATTGTCGACCATTTCAAATTCCCAAATAATAAGATTCCTCCAAGTTTGTGATGAATTGTTAAATAATAAATTAAAAGATAGTAACTAAAATAAAATTCTTCTATTTTATATGTAAATATTTTTAATTTAATGTACTATTTTCCATCCTAATATTTATTCCATCAGCAAAAATATTCAAGGTGGAAACCGTTTATTTTCTCTTCTCTTAAAATTCAAGGCAATTCGTAATCGTCAATAAGACGTTTTCTTGAACAAACACTACATTTTAAAAGTAAAGATTATATTTTTAGACAATAGCTCTGAAATAATTTCTCATCGTCTAGTTTTATCTTCAGTTAATTTCCAATTAGTTAAATTTATTCAATAATTGTATTCATAAAAATTATTATAATAATATATTATGGAACATATTCAATTCATATGTTAATCTAATCATGACAATTATTTTAATAATTTATAATAATTAATACGTCTTGCAAGACACAAAATTTAATTTCTTTTTATGAAATGAGAGAAGATAAAAATAATATCAAAAGAGTAAAAACGTCCCTTTCTAAACCCAAACGAGGCGATTAATTTTCTATGAAAAAGAAAAATTTTCATCAATATACATTAGTTTTGAACAAAATCCTGGAATTTTTAAATAAAGAAAATTATCTGCTTCCAAAAAAGTCCAATTTTCAGCAAAAAAACCTGAATTGTCAACTACAGAAATTAATTTTTAAATAAAATGATGAATTTTCAACTGAGAAAGATACATTTTCAATAATAATTCTAAAAGATAGATTTTAACTTTGAAAAATGAATTTTTAACCAAATAGTAACATTTTGAACAAAAAAAAGGGTCTTTGGAAACTAGAAGTTTAATTTCCAAAAAAGTAGTTCAATTTTCAACTAAAGAAATATATTTGTACAACCAAAAATCCCATAATTGGATATTTAGTTGAATAAACCAATTTGTGTTAAAATCTAAACGAATTTTTAAACATTAATAAAATTTAAAAAAAATTTTTTTTTAAATCAAATTAAAAAATTAAATTAAATTAAATTAAAATTTAAAAATTTAAAAAAAAATTTAATTAAAAAAAATTTAATAAGAAAAAAGATGTTTTATACAGATATTCTTTTCGGCATTAAACAAAAATTAAAAAGTATCATCCAAAAATCTCTCTAGTCGTTTGTCAGACATTTTCTACAATTCTTATTTTAAAGTTAAATCTCTCAACTAACTAATTGTTTTTTGTTGGATGACGAATTTTTCCAACTGAAAGTGTCAGTGTTTAATTGTTTATTGAATATGCATTTTTTGGTTGTTAAAATTTTAACTACACGGTTGACAACTGAACTAGATTATCCGAAATTAATTCTCTTTTTCTCAAATATTTCTCATTCTAGTGGAATATTTATTTATTTCCTTGATGGAACAAAATTTTAATAGACAGTGCATTTTTACCAATGTAATTTTTTTTCTAAAAATTGTACAAAAATGTAAAATATCTAACAAAAAATATAAATAGAATGCAAATATACGTATTTTTTGTATTTTCCTACAGTTAAGTAGAAAAGGAAAATATAAAATAGAAGAATGAAATTTATTTAATTTAAAAAAAGCTTCCCTTTGAATGATCGCTAATGAAGTAATGAATTTTTTAAGATTGTTTTTATTTATTTTTTAAAAAATGAAGGGAAATAATGTAATTGGTTGTTTCTGATGATTTTTTTATTATAAATGAAAGGGCCAGTTGATTTTCTCGTAAAACTAGCAATTTTTTAACATCAACTAAACAAAAAATTCTGAGGTACCACTGCGCAAATATTTGAATTTTCTAAAAAAAAATCATTTGTTAGTAACCCTGTAAATTGGAAAGAATACGTCTTACCAAAAAGTACAATAAAAGAGTTTGATTCTTGCTCAGGGATACTAAAATTATTTTATGAAGTTATTTGGTTCATAGATAACTAAATTGTAACATAATTTTAAAAAGATACTGCCATTTCCTTGTAGAGAGAAATTATTATTTCTAAAATTATTGTTTGAATAACTTTATTTGTGATTATTAACTAAAATAGATAATCAAAATACATTTATTTAATTATTATGAATTTTTAAAATAATAAAAGCATAGATGTATTATGTATAAATAAAAAATACTTCTTTTTTTTACCTAAATTGTCCAATAAGAACTTAATATTGATTAAAATTGAAAAACCTTAAAAGAGATTGAAATCAAATTTAAAATCCTAATTAACGTCCAATAATCAAGTTAATGAGCAGAATTCCTGAAAATAAAATCAAGAGTCCAACGACCAAATTTGGACAATCAGCACTAAATGCCTTTTTCCCTCATAACATTCTTGGGTGACAGGGAGAGAGCATCGTGGTGGTGTTGCTGTTCCTGTCGGCTTTAATTTTAATTTTTTTGCCTTGATAAGGGTGCTTTATGAGTACGGAAACGTTGGTGAATATATTTGATAATGTTTTTTGTGATTTGATAGGAAAAATAAAAAAAAAGCGAAAGAAATTAAAAATAAATTATTTAGATTCGAAATTTGTTTAAAAAAATTAAAAATTAAAGAAAAATAGAGAATTAAGGGAATTTTTTTGGTTGCCTTCTCATTTTTCTTTCCTCTTTTTGTTTTTTTTTCAAAAAGGGAGAAGTTCTTTTTCTTTCCTTTTTTAGGGAAGAAGAGGAATTTTTTTCAGATTGCAACAGGAAAATTTTGTGCTGATCGTCGAAATTTTGACGTTGGATTCTTGATTTTATTTTCAGGAAATTAAATCATTAAACCACAATTCTTTTAATTTTTAATAACAATTTCTGTATACAACCGCCTTTATCTGCATTTTCCCCGAAATAATTTTTATTAGATTTATTCGTTTATTTTTTAAAAAAGTTTTAAATCGTGTATATTCAAAGAATTATAGTTGACAATAGATCAAATTAAAAGTTGGTGAAATTGATGAAATTCTCGAAAAATAAAATATACACAAAATAAAGCTCTCGAAAATTCTTAAAAATTGCCGGCAATTTCAAATTCTAGAATATTGAAGTTCGACAATAATAAAATTTCAAAAAGGGTATGATATTCCAAATATTAAAAATTTACAATAATAGAGAATTCCGAAATTGCTGGCAGAGGAAAATTTTCCAATGATAAGCTTCCCAAATCTGGACAGTTAAAAAATTTTAAATCAGAAAATAGGAAATAATGAATAGTAAATAAAAAATAGACAATGTAGAAACTATTTGTCATTTATTATCTCTCTTTAATCAAATTTAGATATATTGCGATAAGAAATTTTCTTGAATAAACAGAAAACTTTTAAAACCAAACTATTTTTAAAGAATATGTTAAGATAATTTCTTATCGTCTAGTTTTATCTTTTCGTAATTTCTAATTAGTTCAAATAATTCTATATCAATTTTAATTACAATAATATATTATTAATACAACATATAGTATGTAGAAAAAATTATTTTATACGAAATAGTCGAATTTTAAACTGAAAAGATCGTATTTAAAACAAAATGATCAATTTTCTAAGAATAAGACCAATTTTTAGCAAATTACATTAATTTTTAACTTCTTAACCAAAATGATCAATTTTCGAGCAAGCAGTTTAATTTTATAAAAAAAAAAGAAAAACAAATTTTCAAGAAAATAAGTACATCTTTGACCCAATAATATTCTTTTTTAACAAAAGGGATACATTCTGACATAATTGTTGAACTTTTAACAAAATAATACAATTCTGGCGAAAGAAAGATCTACTCTCAACTAAAAATGTAAGATTATTAAAAAAGAGTGATTTTTTAACCAAGTAGTTTAATTTTCTATTTTCAAATCATCCGAAGAAAGTTTAACCAAGAAGATAAATTTTCTAACAAAAAAAAAAGAATATTCAACAAAAACCGATTAATTTTTATGGGAAAATGTAGTTGTTCAAGTTTATGTTAACAAAAAATTTTTAACATACGTTTTGAATTATAAGCGGAGAAATTAAATTTATATTTAAAATTGTGAATGTTGAACAAAAATAAATGATAAAAAAGTACAATTTAAAAAAAAACATAAATTTTCTCTTAAATAGTTTAATTTTCTACAAAATAGATGAATTTTGGTCAATTTGATATTTCTTCAACCGAAAAAGTAAATTTTCAAAATTTGATTTGCATTTTTTACCCAAATTTTCAATAAGCTGATTCGATCTTAAAATATAAATATAATACTGAACCAAGAAAATTAATGTTGTAACAAGAAAGTCGAACCTGCAACAATAAATGATTCGGTTTTAATTAAATTCGAAATGGTTTTATTTTCAGTTGAAAACCCTCATTTTCCTAAAAAATAAATAAAAAGGACATGAATCTTTTCGCAGAGACTTAAATTTTTAACAAAAGAAACCAGTATTTAAAAACTTAGATAAATCTTTAACCAAGACCAATTTTTCAGGCAATACGGGAAAAAAGTTAATTAAAAATGTGGAATTATTAATAAAAAAGAGGAATCCTCTATGAAACGGTAAACTTTACTACCCTCGAATAAACATATATTTAAAAGAAAATTGTTTATTTTTAACAAAGATGTTAAGTTTTAAAGTAAGAAGGATTTCTAATTCAATAAAAAGAAATAAATTTATCTAGAATGTTGAACTTTCAGGCGGAAATAATGAATTTTACGCAAAATAATTGAATTTTTAATCCGAAAATATAAAAAAAGATTTTAACAACAATTATTTTACAATATGGGTACAATTTTAAATGCGAGTTGCTAAACATGTTATTCCGAATGAGTTTGATGCCTGGTTAATTAAACCTTGATATAAAAAAATTCACTTCACACACGTATTTTCTATTCATGTTAAACAAACATTAGATAGAGACAAGATAATTGTATGAAAAATTGCAGAATGTGAATAGCCCAACACCAGTATCTCGGCATCAGCACAAGAAATAAGTAAAATATATTTTTTCCGCTAATTTTCTTATTCTTTTGCGTACAATTTTAATTATGTCTATAACGAAGATTCTAATCCTTACTTTGGTGACACTTTATTTTGGTGAGTATGCGTGAAGAAGTTAAATTTTTAAAAAATAATTTTTTATCAGGTCATCTGCAAATTTTTGTAGGCGTTATTCTGATGTTATTAACGATTGTTTTTTCAAATCAACTACTTTTTTGTTTGAACTAAAATTATCACAAGTTTTTCACTAAAAATTGAGCTCTTCTATTTTTAGATTAAAATTTATCTTAGTTGCTTACAAATGTACCTTTTTTGATAGGAAATTATTATTCGTGATTGCATGTACCTTTTTTGTGATGAAAATCTAACTATCTGATTGAAAATTCTTTTTCTTTTTGATTGAAAAATAATTTCTTGTAACTGAAAAATTAACTTGTCCTTTTTTGGTCAAAAATTAATTAATTTTTTTTTAAATTAAAATATTTGGTTGAAAGTTCAGCTATCTCAGTTGAAAGTTCACTAACTTGTTTAAAAATTGCTCTGCTACGTTAAAAAATTTTTTTTTTTTTGTTCCTAGTTGAGTTTTATTGACTGAAAATTTCAATTTCATAATTTAAAATGAAAATTCCTCTTTTACAGTAATTCGTTAAGAAAATATTTAGTTTGCTGAAATTTAACTATTATGCTAAAAAATTGTTTTTCTGTTTAAAATTGGATATTTTTGATTGAAGATAAATTTGCTTGATTAGAAGTATAGCAACCATGTTCAAAATTAATTTTTCATTTTTTGACTGAAAAGGAATTTTTTAGCTGTATAAAGTATTCTACTTTTAATTGAGAATTAAATCTTTTATTTTAAGATTCCACTAATTATTTAAAAAAGGTATAATTTTGTTGAAAATCTGCCTATTACGTTCCTATTACTGATATTTGTTTTCATTAAATTGTTAGGATTTTCAGAAACCCTTGCTTCTGAAGATAACCCGGAAATCAGTTCTAAACTAGAAGAATGTTTAGACTATTTCTATGATATAAAAGCTAAGGATTTGAAAGCACCATGTAAAAAGGTACGGGACTATAAAACTAGGATGGAAAACGTATCAAAAGCTCTTCAAAATCTTTCCGATGCTAAGGCTTCGAAAAATCCCCCAAAACCTGGTGATTACACGTATGAAAAAGCTGTCATCAAAGCAGCCCTACCATGCGCTAAGAAAGCGCAACTGAAAGAAAAACTAAAGCGCTATAAGTATCTGTAAGTTTGTTTAATGTTTTATAGATGAATTTCAAACTACTTTTTCCGAAAAATCTTTGCTTCTTCCCACAAGACCACCCCATTCCTCACTTGCTGTCACCACTTTTACTTCCCCCACCCTTTATTACTCCTTTTCAACCATTGGTACTTCCCAAATCCATCTGAAACACATTCTTAACCCCTCAGACACTACATTCCTTCAAATACACTCTTCAACATACTCCCACCTCGAAGAACCAAAGATCCCCACCAATAATTCCCATACCTTAATTTACTTCCACAAACACTTAAAATGCCACCTAGTCTCCTACTTATCTCCTTCTGACCACTAGCGGTTCCAAAATACGTCTATTACACATTCCTACCAGGCTGCCACTGCATTCCTTCATATACGCTCTATCACATTCTTCCATCTCCAAAAACCATGTACCCCACCAATGATTCCCCTGTCTTAATTTTCTTCCACAAACACTTAAAATGCCGCCTAGTCTCCTTCTTATCTCCTTTTGTCCACTGGCCTTTCCCAAATACATCTATTTCACATTCCTAACCCCTCCGCCACTCATTCCTTCGTATAAAGTCTTTCACATACTTCCCCTTCCAAACACTTAAGTACATCACCAATGATTACCTTGCCTCAATTTCTTTACATCAACACTTAAAATGCCACCTACTTTCCTACTTATCTTTTTTTGACCACTGGCCTTTCCCCAATACGTCTATTACACATTCCTAACCCCTCCGGAACTGCATTTCTTCATATACAGTCTTTAACATACTTCCTCCTCCAAACACCTAAGTACCCCACCAATGATTCCCCTGACTTAATTTCGTTCCACAAATACTTAAATATCCCGCCTACTGTCCTACTTCGCTTCTGTTGAACCTCTACTTCCGAGACTACTTCTTTAACTGAAATTCTATTGCATGATTTCCCCTACTTCCTCGCATATCCTCCAACACCCTACTCAGATTTAAATTTCATCCTCCCTAAGACTCCTATACCAAGTACTCTTTTTTCCTTCCTCCTACTGTCCTTCCCATGCTAATTCTTATACACAAGCCGTACTTCCTCACCCATGCAGTCCTCCTAGATCATCTCCCTTTCATTACTTCCCATTTCTTAACTTTCCTTCCGCCCATTCCTCACGTGTCCTCTTATCTCATACTTGCCTATCAATACATTCTTTTACTGCCCTTGCTACTAACCGACCCCTGCATTACTTTGGATAGTTCCCCATCCCTACTTAACCCCGTCCCAGCAATACAATACTGTCCTTTCAAACCCACCCCTCGCTTTCCCTGCTCTCCTCGCTGCTCCTGTCTACTAACTTAACCCCCTCAACCCGGAAAAAGGGTAGGGTAAGCACCTGACCGTAATTATAAGGGCTTCTGCCCAGGACTACGGAATTGTAGAAAATGAAGATCATTTTAGGGTGGCGCCTTGACCGGGAATGACGGTGAATTTATTAAAAAAAAAAACGGGAATTTACTTCTGATCGCCGTAAGGCTTAATTTATTATTATTAATTTTTTCAATATTTATTATTGAAATTTTATTTATTCTATTATTTATTTATAAATTAAATTAGTCGTTTGAAAAGGTATGTACTTTGCGAAAAAATCGCCTTTTTATATATAAAATTAATTTTTATTGTTCAAAATTCATCATTTTTGTATAACATTCAACAGTTGTAGTTAAACATTTATCATTTTAGTAAAAATTAATTTTTTAGATTAAAAATAAAAATAATGGGTTGATATTTAAACTCTGTTCTAGAAATTTATTTTCTTGGTCGAAAATAATTTATTTTAATTAGAAAATCATTTCCTTTGTTGAAATATGATATTTTCGATCATACTCCTGTTTTTTTCGAAAGAAAAGTAATTTCTTTGCCGAAAAGAATGACGCCAAAATAGGCTGGTTTTTTCTTATATTTTTTGGACCTCGCTGGAGATCTACTAAAAAATATAAAATATGTTACAGGTATCAAATTACTAGTCATTAAAAACCTAACTAAGTATCGCTTTTCGCTTTTCAAAAATTTCAAAAAATTACCGCTATTTAGGGATTGAGAAGACCCCTCAAAATTAAAAAATAGAAAATACCACTAATCATAAAATCGTTTTGCACATCAACCCCTTATAAAATCAAGAAAATACCTGATTTTACTTTTACAAGGTTTAATTTCTAGAAAAAATATAATGAAAAATGATTTTATAATTAGTGGTATTTCCAATTTTCTCTTTTTGAGAATGTAACTACTTGCTTAGAAATAATTTTTTTAAACTAAAAACTTAACTTTTCCAGCATAAAATTCAAATATTTTTCTGGAAATCCGATTTTTTGGTTGGGAATTATATTTTTAACGAAGAATTCAACTATTCTATTTTCGGTGGAAATTTCACCTTTTGGTAAAAATTTAACTATTTGGTCGAAAATTGACATTTTTTATTTTAGAATGAAACTATTTTTTTGATGAAAATTCATGCAATTTATGGAAAATTCGCTTGGTTGAAAGCTGGTTTTCTATTGAAAATTTTGATTGCAAATTCAAGTATTCCAGGAAAATATACATAATTTTAGTTGACAATTAATCTTTAGGATTAGGAACAAATTCATTTCGTTAAAGAATAAACTGATTTCTTAATAATTATTTTTTCAATTGGAGACTCATCGGCTTAGTTGAAAATTCGTTAGTTAAAACGAAAACTAATTTTTTTAGTGGATATGTAACTATTCCATTTTTGGTTGAAAATTCGTTATCTAGTTCAAAATTCAAGTATTTAGTTGAAGATTGGTATCTTTTGATTGAGAATTTCACTATTTCGGTAAAAACCGGGAAATTACCAACAATTGGAAAACGTCAATCGAGTCGCCACCCTGATTTTAAATTAAATAAAAATGTCTAGTGGAATATTAAATAATTTTTTGGACAAAAGAAATCTCTTTGAATCAAAATAAACTGCTTTGAATTAAAGAAACATTTCTTGGACCGATAGCCAACGAATATTTTTCTATAATTAAAGAAACTTTCATTTTTGTTAGAGGATTCAATTATTTTGTTGGAAATTTGTCTTTTTGGTTGAATACGATTGTTTTCGATTTAAAATAAAAATATATTTTTTGTTTAATTATTATTTACTATGTTTTTCGTTGCGAGTTCATATTTTTTAGTTGAAAATTCAACTATTTAGCTAAACAGTTACCTACTTTGTTAAAAATCAATTTTTTCGGTTGAAGATTCATTATTATAGTTGAAAATTAATCTCTGGTTGAAAATTAGTCTTTTTTTATTAAATATTCCAATTTTTTATACATATACTGTGAAGCTTTCGATCGTTTCTGAAACTTTGGCTTAGTTTAGTGCAACGTTTCAATGTTTGATTGAAACGCTTAATCGAATCATATCCTTATTTGGAACCTTTTAAAGTAATTATAATAATCAATAGAGGAAATGTTTAAAAATGTTTAAAATCCACGTTATTTCTAAAAGTTGTAATTGGCTTATATCAATGATATGGCGTATTATGTTTTAGTGACTGGTAAAGCACCGCCATAGTGTATAATAATCCTGTGATGAACAGGATTTTACTTCTTTTTAAGAAAATTTTCCATTACTGTTGTTATGCAAAATTATCCACTACCATTATTATTTTATTTTTTAAATTTCTCAATAACTTAAATTATTTTTTCAACTTAAATATATACAATTAGTACATTTTTACTCTATACTTTGGTTTCGAATGGGTTTTAAAAATTCAGAAATGACTATTATTTCTCTCCTTTAAAAATCACAAGCAGAATTCATTTAAACACCCGGCGTTTGAGTACTTAATTTTCATTGTAAATTTACGCATAAATTTCAAGGTATGCCTTGGAATTTATTATTCACGATATATGAACTCAAGGTATCGTTGACAATAAACTATTGTTGTTGCCTGACGGTTATGCCAATAAATTTTCCAACGTATTACCCTGCGTGTCGAAATTGAGAAACTGTATCGATATCAAGCGAGGGTCACGTTTGCGTTAGATTACTAGAATATTGTGCTTCCTCGTGACCAAACGTTCACTGACGTCATACGGTTAAAACTGTCACAACACGTAACGAGGAAAATCAGGAAGAAAAACCCTTGTTTTGGATGTTCTATACCTTAGATTAGCTTAGTAAAATTCCTTTATATCGTCATCTTCCTCTTTTATTATCTTTTTGGGTCTTTTTTTCTCCCACATTCTATCCGCATAAATAAGGCAGTGCAAATAAGCCAGGCGGAGGCGAAGATTTCGTAACACCTAATTCGTCAGCTTCGACGTGTTCCAGCCTCCGAAGGTCCTTGGTTTCGTTCTTTCGTTATTTTCGAGACTAACTAATTGATGCGACCCTGACTTTAAACCTACGACCCCTTCGTTTATTTATAAGAATATTGGTTTATTACATCGAGAGTAGAATAAACCTAAAGCAGATGCCCCAAATTTGTGGTTTGGAATGTACTAAACAGAAGTTGGTATTAGATTAATCTTTAAATTTGAAAATTTAGTTCCACCTTGCCTCCACAACATTTCAATCGTGATAGGAAGAAGTATAAAATCGAGTTTTTATTCTTCACTTTCTAAGAGTATACTTCGAAGTATTCTGATTATCGGAAAATCTACCTTTTCACTGTTTATTTTCAATACTTTTCAATCTTTCAATCTTTATTTTATAATAGGATATTATGCACGATTATCCCGCAAAGCTCTCATGTTTTCGTTTCATTCCTGCATTCATCCTATTCTGCGCTTCGAGATTTCTTCCTTAGAATACACACGTCTTCGCATTTCAAGGCTTACGACAATCGCAACATTCAAAGTCATCTTAGATTATTTTATAAAAATGTTTAAACTCGTCTTCATCAGTGCATCTTTTTACGAAATGTGTTTTTAATTTGAATAGAATACCATTTTTTGTACTCACATGATTCTATTTCTTTAAATTATAAGTCTCCTTAAAATCAATAAGTTTTGGATTTGTATACATTCAAGAATAAAAAAAAATCAAGTTCATTTCCTGAAAGGTTTTTAAGGACGAGAATGCATAGAAGATTTCAGGCATCAAATTTTTTGAAAAGGTTTCCAATCGATAAATCAGGACTAAACGATTGAATTGAATCGAAGGTCAAACCTGGAATGCGATGAAAGATTCAAACAAGACGAACAATTTCGACTAAGTCCTTGTGACAATTTAGTCTCGAGGAGGCTTGCTGGTTTTTAGAAAATAACCGACTTGTCACACTTATATGAGAGAAAAATTTCCATTGTTTGATACCCAGAATAGAAATCCATGAAGTGCATACATTGAAACTTGGCCTTGTGGTAATGATTACGTTCGCACGATCTCAAGTCCTACGGTATTTCAAGGAAATGTTCGAGGACCTTCCACTTTCTGTGATTTACAGTCATTAATACGCAGTTGGTTCAATGACTTACGGTACTGTAGAGTGTAGAGTGTAGAGTGTAGACTGTAGAGTGTAAAGTCTAGACGTATATTGTAGACTGTAAAGTGTATACCTTCCTAGCTTTTATTACCAGGAAGTGAATTACGCACAAAATCAATCTTGACGTTTAGGAGCCATCCATAAATTACTTAACACATTTTTTCCACTTTTTCCCGCTTCTCTCCCCAATGCAACGGGTCGTAAAAAATGGTATAGCGTTAGGGCTAGTGTTACGGAATTTCCTGCAACGTTAGCCAGGAACAAGCTGGAAAAGGGGTTAGTATTACGGAAAATTCCGTAACGGTAGAAGTTATTCATAAACATAATATAGTTCCTAACTACTGAAGGGACCTGAATACCCAAACAATTATAAGTTATTAAATTGAAAAGAAAGAAAATCAAAACAATATGGAATATGCAAAAAAGTAACTTCTTTTATCGAAATTGAAATCGTATAAAAAGATTTACTAAAGATTTTAGATTTTTTTACTTTCTGTTTAATCACTCGCCAAATAGAGAAAAGCAGATCACCAAATCGAACAGTGCAGTTAATAAATATTGTACAGCTTAATGCAAATAAATAAGTTTCAATAATTCTGTGGTTAGTAGTAATTAAAAAAATGGTTGTCAAAGTAATGGATATTTTCTACAGCATGATGTAAAAATGGATATACTAATCGAATTATATCGATATTGAAGACTTATAACTTTATTACAATTCCTAAAGGGTTGATTTGTTAGAAATATTATGTAATATTATCGATGACCCCCCCTCCCCCTATGTGACAGATCGCAATATTTTACTGACTCCTCCCGCCAAACCGTTACGTAATTTATGGATGGCTTTACGCAAGTACTGTATATTATATTGAATTGTTCATGCAATCTTTCACATATAAGGTATGTTCATGAAAACAGGGGAAGACTTACTTTAAAATATGGTAATTCCGAGTGACCAAGCCTTCTCAAAATTCTCGAGACTGCTTATGACCGTTTGCAACATACATTATTATGGTTTATTCAGATTTTAAACATTTTAAGAACATTTTTAGATATCCAGGAGTCCAAATGGCAAGGTTGCGTCTCGGAGAAACCAAATAAGAGTTGCTAACTCGTAAAAATCAAATGAAAATTAAGTTCTCAAAATTAATTACAGACTTATTTACTCCATGATCAGATTCTCGGAAAAAGTGAAAATGCGATTATATGTACGGTTCTTAGGGTCGCGTGTCAGACAGTCTGCGATGTAGGAAAAGGGGATTCGACATCGCGTTGGTGTCGTTTTCAGTCTCTTGGCCGACGGAGAAGGGAAACGTGACCAGGAGCTAATTCGATGTCCGGGCTTGATGCCCGTGACCATGTGACCTTGTCCTTGGACGACGTCGTCGCGCACTCCAGTGGCTGAACCTCCACCACGCAACCATCCTACGCAAAGGCACGCGCACACGCGAAACCAGTACATGATTCATCCACGCGCGACGTTACTTTGTGTAAAATGCATAATGTACATAATATATTATTTATATTGGTATAGCAAGATTGAAAAAGATGTGCGAAAAATACCACACTTCAGTTTTTATCAGATACGTCGAAAGGAAAAATGGACCCGGGAGTGGGGGGAAGGGTGATGGGCCCCTATATGTAATTTTCATGTATAACAGTTCCGGAAAATCTTGGCCCCCCTAGAAATCTCCGGGCTCGAAGAGAATCTCCCCGGTAATCAAAACTAAATCTTTTAACTTTATAAAAATATAATTGTTCACAACCATCTCTGACACAATGAAAAATGTACGATTTTCCCAATATTGGACCAATATTGGCCTCAGTATCAGTCCAATATTCGACTCAGGCTTAGCAAAATACAATCTTAAATATTGACAAACATTAATTTTTGTCATTAATTATAAATTTGTTTAATTAATTTTTTATTGATAATTATTATTTAATTTAATTTATTATTCATACTTTATTATACTGCCAGCTCGCATTGTTCCAATATGTTGTGCCAATGGTGACTCTTGGCAATTTATCACTAGGGAATTTGCTTCAATGTAATAGCTATTTCAGTAGTTACATCCGTTCAAGCCAGATAACAAACAGCTTTGATATTTTAATTGAGGTTCAATTTTTATGGGAAATCTCGGATATGTTGAAAGAAGGTGAATGTAAATAGATAAAGGATCGACAGTTAGACGATATACGTTATATTGTAATCATTATAACTTCAGTAGATAAAACTGTCTGTTAGACAGCCGCGAGTTTTGAATTTTTAATGCCTTGATAAGACCTAGAATGATACTAGATATTGATCAGAACATTTATTAGAAATTAGAATGAGGAAATTCTGAGGGAAATTCATATACACTTTAGTTTTTCTGACTCTTACCGATGTATCTACTGAAATAAAAATGACCTTGAAGTTTAGACTGCAAAGTATTCAAAAATGACGTTACCTTATAAGGAATGTGAATTATATACAGTAAATTGTCTGACTGCCGGTATAATTTTTTTTCAGTTTTTTTTTTGCAATTGCAGTGTCGGATCTAAAAACGTTGCATGCTAGCTAATTTCATGATCCCGAGTTTCTTTGTAATTTTGCCATGGGTTTCAGGTTTATTCCCAAGCGCAGTAGAACTTCAATTGTTAGAAAACACAGTATTTTTCTAATGCGTTCCTGTTATATAATAAACGAAAGGGTTATTTATGGGATAATATCATTTTTTCCCTATTAGAATTTCTTGTTTCACAACTGGAAAGTCAGGATATTTGTTATATTCTTGTGATATTAAGGCAGTATCGAAATATAGAGGCTATTTATAACCAGCCTTATATAAATTTTGAAATGTGTACTTATCGATTTAGATGCTACCGTAGGATATACGAAAGAACTTCACCGTCTAAAGTTAAGAGAAATCATGCGCCACGAGCGAGAAAAAATTCCCCTTCCGTTTTATCTGAATTAGATACCTTTTTCAATCAAAAGACAAATTTAAACTTTGAAAGGTTAAACAATGTAAATTTAATGACAATAAAACATTGTTAAGGAATCATGGGACTTTTCTAATATTATCAGAAAATAGTGGAATTTCTAACTCTTAGAGCTTTATCTGCTGCCCTTTTTTCTCTTCTTAAATCCAATTTTTATATTTTGGCTTTTTATCCGGAAGACCATAACTTAGATCTTAGAAATCAGTAGTTCTGTCACGACTAAAAAATATTTTCTTTTTAATTTCCCCAAGGACCGAATTCTCTTTCTTCCAAGTTTTACAGCTATTTTTAGCCTCACATTTTTTCTTGTGGCACGAGAAATTTAAGAAGGAATCATCATTTCAGTGTGCAAAAGAAACGTCAGGAGCTAAAACCAAAAGCAGAAATTTTCAGCCGCGTCTCGTATTATATTCACATTATGCAATCTTTTTCAAAGTAGACGAAGAAGACGGCCAAAGGACGCGTGCTCCTCCAAGTATCACCTTGAAGAAGATCGCGCGTCACTATATTAGTCCACTGTTTCTCATATTTCTGCCGATAGTGCCTTTTGGACCGAGACATGTCCGGTTCACAATAGTAGCAAAAACTTATTTCGCGTATCAAAACTCGTCGACGACATACAGAATATTTTACGAGCATTTTATGTATAATAAAACCCAATCCTTCCCTTTCCTTATAGAGACATTTGAAAAGATATAAACAGTTCCTTCATAATTTATCACAGGAAGTTTGATAATTATCAAAAAGTATTTTTTGTATATCGTTTCATATTGTTTTGGTTTAGAAACATTTTAAGAAGAAAATTGGAATCATCCCGATCGAATGGTACATTTCACTTTGGGTCTACGAATTTAAAATAGTTTGTTCTCATCAAACTTCAACTTAAAATTCTTGAATTTAGAACAGTTCTTAACCTTTGCTTGTTCCACCATTTCCTATTTTCTTGCAAGTTTAAAATTCACTCTAAAGATAAAATTCAATTCTTGCAAATTATTATATTCTCTTATCACAGCTTATTAAAAATGAGTTGTAAATTAATGTTAATGTGCTCACGAGGGACTTGGGTCGTTTATTATCACGGTGGCCTTTGTAGAGTACAATCACTCGTAAAGGTATGCAACGTATGTACATATAGAAAATACAAATTAAAATGTGTAGAGGTGTGTACGAAAAATGTGTAAGCTCACACGTGTACCGGCATGTAGCGGAACCAGGAATATTCATGCGAATGCACAATCCTGATTACGTAACGAGTAGAACTGGAATAGCGGGAACTGGTCTCCGCCAATAATTGCGCGTCTTAATCGGTCGTCTTCGCTCGACCTTCAGCAAAAGTAAGAGTGGATGTTTGTCTTTAACTCTCACAAGGATGGGGGAAAGAGAAATGTGCATCACCGGGCCTTGAATTTCTTATTCCCCCCAGGATGCCACTCCTGCGTAGGTGAAACTATTTCAAAAGAATCGGTATTTCTAAAACTGAGCGCATTTCCTTTTTTTTATCCCAAAATTTTTTTTAATTTGAATACTTCCTTTTGCTTGTACTTTTCAAAATTTAATGACGCTAAGAATGATCTCAAAAGCGTTTTCTTGTTTTTTCTTCTTCTAATTAATAAGTAAAGAAGTTATTCAAAATTTAATTTTTGTTTCTCATCAGTTTCATTTTCTGGGAGGCGCTGCACATCTTACAAGAGTTTTTCTCGGATATGGTTGCTTCTTTTAAGATATTCCTTTCATAGTTCGATAGAGTTCAGGGGGTCATTTACTGTAGAAAGTAAAAAAATCGATTTTTTTTGCTCTAATGCTAGTGCTGGATCTCCAGAATAAACCCCGGGAGTGTTTATGTCATTCCTGAGCTTCTTTTGTGCCATAGGCATAGAGCCATGTACGGCTGGCGTTTATATGGGTTACTTGACGTTTAGGCGCCGCCGTTTGGACGCCGCCGTTTAGGCGCCAGGACGTTTAGGCGCTGGACGCTTAGGCGCGGGACGTTTAGGTGCCGAGAGCTTTAATCACCGTAAACACTGAGGTATCAAAGTTTGAAAATTATTTGGAAGTATGCAACATGTTTTTTAAAACTAAAAATTCAATTTCTTATCTCAATCCGCAGCTGAGACCGCTCCAATTTTAGGTTAGCTACAGTTTCATATTGTCAACTTCCACATCAGTTTCCTCTAAGCTGGCTAACTTTATCTGATCAAACTTTTTTGGCCTCAAATCAGGCGTTAAGCTAAATCAGGCGATAAACTAAATTAAATATCAAGAAACGCGAGGAAAACAACGAACTTGGCCTCCAAATGCATTATACGAATTTCAGTAAAATTCATTTTGTCGGCACCAGATGAAAAATTGGCTCTTGTATGTTAATAAAATTCTATAACAACTAAATTTTTTTCTAATTTATAGATAATAAAATTACACACAATCTGTCGAAAATAATAAATTCTCGAACTTAGCAACTTGGTCAAAAGTATATACCTACGAGAACAGTTTATATAAACTAACTACATGTTTAAATCAAACTGACTAAACGTTTGACCTAATCTAAGCGCCCAATTTCTTTGAATTGATTAAAATATAGATTCACTCGTTCGCCTCAAGAAAATTTTTACATGTGATTTGTATAAGCGGCATACTTATCCATGATTCAGATTTAAAGAGTGGAGAAAGGTATCGCCAAGTTTTAGAATGTTTAAACAGTTTTGTTTTAAATATGATAGGATACTTTATAAAAAATATTCTTAACCTTTCGACTGCACCCTGGGTCAAAACGAGCCGGAAATATTATTTTGAGCAGAGTAACTTTGAAACATGACTTACTTAGTATGGCGATCATTGGGCCATCTAATGAACATTAAACCTGCACAAATTAAAAGTTTTCCCCTAAACAACTGATTTTATAACCATTTTTTTATACTTAAAAAAACGATAGAGCCTATTTGACCGAGTTTGTGTAAAACATGAAACTTTAGAGAGAAGTGTCTAGTCTAAAGGTTAATATATTTTATTATAAATATTACTTTCCAAATTACTCTTTCAACTTTGATTTCAAAAATGCATATAGTTGTAAGTAGCAGATTTTTTGTATCGCAGATGTTTTTGGTTTAGCACTCTAAAAGTTTGAATCGATATGAAAAATCATTGATTAAATAGCTAGCAATTGGTAAACAACTTCAGACTATATAAATTAGAAGTTTTCTACTAATGAATATCTAGAGATTATATGAAAGCTTTTGCTCTAATTTAATTCAGAGGGTGTTTGACTAAAGAATATAATAGGGAGACAAGAGAGCCAGTGACGCACTCTCAGTACCGCTATCCTTTCACTGATGTCCTTTAGTGACCTTGAAGGCTCCTACATTTACAACAAGGATAAGTTAGATTAATAGCATTTCGTGGAGCCCCTCTTTGGACTTGTCTTTCAATTCACATATCCTTTATCCGAGAGACGTGTCCTGCCACCGTTAGTTTACAAGGACATTCTAGTCACAAATATTGAAATATGAGGTTATTCAATTTATTTAAACTGTCATTTAAATCAATACGAAATTATTTTAAAAATTGTATTCAATAAATAAATTGTATTACATAAGTGATGATGATGAAGTTCACTTTTAGCTAACTAACTCGAAATATGCACTTCTTAACTTCATGTCTGTAGTTCATTCTGGAGAAGCACATCTGTTTAAAATGTAATTATATAAAAATCATATAATTTCTTATTTAGATCGTCATTCAGGTATGGCATTATAAATTTAAAAAATACATCCGCATCCAACTGCATCACTTCACCAATCTTCATCAGTGTATGCTAATGAAGGGCTCAGCTCCTTGTACATTTTGCACGAATATGTTGCAATGGCGGATACCCTTAATTTCAATTTGTATTATATACAGAGGGAATAATTATCATCCTAAATTATAGCTACAAGTATATAATTGTAATGGAAATAAGTACTTGCTGATAAATAAGAACAGATGTTACACATTGTTTGAAATGTTTGTGATACATTCTGTCAACTAAAACATTGAATATCTGACTGTTAAAAAGTTAAGAACATCAGGAGGAAGTTAATTTTAAAAATGTGGTTTACTTGAATTATTGCGTTACAAATACTTTTGAATTTCATTGTTCGCATTATTGAAGACTGATTATTGATCATGTTGTCAAAAATTAAAAAATTGTCACAATTTCGACACATCAGTTACTTTTTGCTTATTTTTCTAGAGGAAGTTTTTTCACAGCCAAACAAGATTTCCAACCACAACGTCCTGCACTGTACTTGAGAATTGTTTCTGTCGCACGGATCTGATGGTTTGAAAGAACCGCAACATCCGCGGTTTCATTTACGATGTTCAGGCTGCTTTTTCCCTACGATATCCAATGCAAGGACATTCAAAGATTTAAGGTAGTTGTCGTGCCTAAAGTCAGCTATCTGAAAAAATATTTTTTCTATGATTCTAGGTTTCAAAATATTATAACTGATGTTATTCCAAATAAAAAACATTTTTTATGAAAAATGTTAAAATTCACAAAAATAAACATTAATTTTAACTATGTTTTTGCAGTTGAATTGTTTCTGACCATCGCTTCTTACCGATTTTTGAAAAATGATTCCATTTTAATAAAGGACGGCTTATTTTTTCCAGCAAACAGTCTACAACTCTACTGTTTCCAAGTTTGAAAGTTAATTTTTGTGTGGCTTCTATGGCTTCTTCTATCGCTCTAAAACGTTAGATCAATTTTTTTAACGAAAAAATGTTTAAAACAAATAATTATATTTTAAGATTATTTAGTTATTTTTAAAGTTGAAAACAGTAGAATTGTACAGAATG
>JAWWLR010000149.1:34064664-34074792 GCA_035041075.1 Acraspis erinacei
AATTACAGAAAAAATACGAATTTTTAACAGAAATGATAATTTTACACACAAAAAAATAATTTAAAGTCCATCCGTTGCAGTTCGATAAAAAAGTTGCTACTAAATGTTTAATTTTCATCTAAAAAATATCGACTTTAAGGAAAATGGTTCAATTTTAAACTAAAAAAAAAAACTTTCAACAAAAAAGTTAAATTTTAAAACAAAGAAATGAATTTTAATTTGAAATTATGAAATATCAGCAACAAATATTAATTTTTAACAAAGTCGTTTCAATTATAAGAAAGAAATTGAATTTTTACTAAAAAAATGAACAAGTAAAGAAAACTATAAGACTTTACATTTTAACAAAAACAGATTGCAATTTTTAATATAAAAATGGTTTAATGTAATCAAAAATACTACTTTTTTCAGAAAACATTTGAATGCAGAACGCTATTAGAATCAAAAACAAAAAAATAAGTATCTCAATTAGTTCAAAAGTTATAGAGGTCTAAAAAAATTCGGATATTTGAAAACGTAAGCATTGCCTAATTTAAAAAAAAAAACAATATATATCATCCAAGAGAGATTCTGCGATTTCAAGTTTAGAATACTGCCTGATAAAAAATGGATTAATTTTTTTTAATTTGAAATAATTTTCTAAAGATTTTACGAAGATTTCAAATATTTGTCAAAGATTTCAAAAGATTTGAGGAAAATTTGAATAATTTTACAAATATTACCTAATATTTCATAAATTTCGTGAGAATTTGTAAACAGCTCGCAATGATTTCGCAAAGATTTCCCAAAGATTTGAATGATTCCCCAAGATTTCACGGGGTTTGCAAAGATTTAAGAATATTTAAAAATATTTGTCAAATATTTTTCAAACATTGTAATAATTTACCAAGGATTTCATAAAGATTTCAAATATTTCTCAAACATTTCTGATAAACTTCAAAGACTTGAAAAAGACTGCAGTGATTTTCAAAGGATTTGCATAATTTCACAAATACTACAAAAATAAACAAAAAAATTTCGCAAGTCCGAAAAATACTTTCGAAAAGTAGAAAACTTCAGAAAAAAACTACAACTTCTAACCTATTTTTCGAAAAGGAAATTATTATAAATAATAAGCAACTCCTTATTCAATTATTTGTTTTCAAATTACTTTAATAAGTGTTTTGAAATAATTTTATTAAGATTTCAGAAGATTTAAAAGGTTTTTAAAATTCCGCTTTTCTCGTGAAATTAAAGCTAGTTGTGTAAAATTAATTTGTTGCTATGAATCGATAACGTTTGATAATTTTTTAAACAAAATTAATTAAAAAACTAATTTTTGGCCATTTTTTAGGATTTAAATTTGTTTTGTTTTTGTTTAATCAACTGTTAATAATATATTTTTTTAAACTTTTATAAATAATTCGATATCGATCTACTTTTCTTATTGTTATTAAAACTTTAATTAACGTTGCCATATACGGTATGTAACATAAGATTTTTACAAGAATTGCAAAAGTGCCTCTAGTGCCAATATAAAAAATAATACAAAATTAATAATAATAAGTTAATAATAAATAATTTAATAAAAATAATAATAGTGGATCGTTATCGAACTACCAAAAAAGTTAAAAAATGTTTTACTAACAATTGATTGCACAAAAAAACTTTTAATTCTGAAAAATAGACAAATAATGTATTTGTTAATTAAGTTTGGTTAAGCAATTATCAAATATTATCGATTCATAGCAAATAATTCATTGCTAAATAATTGAATGTTAATTTCGTAAAAAAGTGGTATTTTAATTATAAATGCATAAAATGATAACTATTTGTTCAGATATTTGTTGTTTATAATAATCATTTGCTAATTTTTATCAAAATGTTCTTACACGTTTATTAGTTAGTCATTTAAAGTAAATTGCATAAAAAAAAAGGTTTGTACCTCCATAAATAACCAAATAGTGCATTTCTTAATTAGGGTAGCTTGAAAAATTATTAACTTTTATTTAGGGACCATAAACAAAACTTAGGTTTTATTTTGCAAGTAATATATGATCGATTCCATAGAAAACCTTATTTATTCCATCACAAATAAGTAATATGGTTATTTTTTTATACAGATTTTAAAATAACAAATTATTTATTAAATTTCATCAATTCAACTAAAAATTTTTTTTTTCCATAAATTGTTCAAAGTAAGTGCGGATCAAGTAACGAATTTCCGCCAATCCCCACGAAATCATTTGCATTCATCTATTTGTTTATAACAAATTCAATACATTTTTCAACATTTGCATTGATATTGGAAATATTTTTCGGATAGTTTCTTTCAGTTTTCTAGGTATTTTTGATCGAATCAAATAATTCTTTTTGAACCGGTATACCTTAAAAGTCAAAATTTCGTATTTTCATATTTTTGTTATTAAATAAATAAAAATTTTAAAATCGGGCATACCGGTTCCATGGAAATTTTATTAAATTTCATTCTCAGGAAAAAAGTGAAAATCGGATAATAATTTTCTTCTGAAAAAAAATCTATCCATGGAAATTTTTTTGCCGCATTGTGCGCCTCAGTTTGTTGGATGCATGCAACTTTTATTTACGAAAGTCATAATTTTTCAAGATCGCGTATTGTGGAATTAAATTTTTTCAATGTCATGTAGAAGGTTTGAAGGAGGAAGATGAAGGTCTTACAGAATGATATTTCATTAAACACAGTCTGACCGGATTAATATTTTTGTAAATAAAAAATACACGTGCGCCTCTAATGTTTCAGGAAAACAAAGCAAATGAATAGAAAAACGTTTAGAATGAAAAAATTAATTTGCCTTTTTTAATACTAATTTAATTTTTTATTTAAACAAAATTATTTTCTCATCGAAAATTGAACTAGTCTAGTTAGAGGTTTATAATTTCTACTCAAAATTCGTCTGGTTTTTTATACATGTTTTTGTTTAAAATTCAAGGAAATGCTTCATAGTTCAAATTTTTTGACGAAAATTATTTTTGTTGAATCGAAAATTTAACTTCTAAATTAACAATTCTATTTTTTGCTTAAAAGGTTATTTTATAAACTAAAAATGTATCTTTTCATGTTGAAGATTCATAATTTTAGTCAAAAACTCATCTCGTTTGGAGAAATTTGAATTTTCTGGTTAAAAATCAAACTATTTGTTGCCTAATATTTATTAATTTTTGTAGAAAAGTATACAATTACATTTTTAGGTGAAACTTTATTTTATCTTCTATCATTCATTTCTTGGGTTGGATATTGAATAATTTTATTACAAAGGCGATTTTTTTTGAAAATTCATTTTTTGGGCTTAGAGATTTTACTAGTTTCTTAAAAGTTCATATTTGCGGATTAAAAATTCCACTTGTAGAAAATTCCCATTTTTTGGTGGAAAATTTAAATATTTTGTTGATATTTTCTTTTCTTTTGACTACAAAATCTTTCTTGCTTAAAAATGCAACTCTTTTGATGAAAATTGATCTCCTTTAGTACAAAATTTCGTATGTTTTGGTTCAAAATGCAGCTTAATTATTGACTAATAATAATTTTTTGTTGATGATTCAACTATTTTTTTGAAAATTTCTCTATTTTATGAAAATTTCAAGAAGTTTGTTGAAAGTGAATTTCTTTTGTTAAAAATTAATTTTTTTTGTAGATCATTTATAATTTTAATTGAAGATTCATATCCTTTTTTGAAAATTGAACTAATCCGTTGAAATTTTATTTTTTTAGGAGAAAATTCAAATACGTGGTTAAAATTTGAACTCCTTTATTAAAAATTAATCTTTTGATTCGAGAATTTAAATTTTATGTTAATAATTCTAATTTTCGTTTAAAAGTTTATTTTATAAACTAAAAATCCAACTATTTTTGTTAAAGATTCATAATTTTGATCGAAAACACATCTCGTTTGGAAAAATTTAAATTTTCTGGTTGAAAATCAAACAATTTGTTGCCTAAAGCTAATTAATTTTGGTAAAGAAGTACATTATTATGGTTTTAGTCGGAAATTTATTGTTTTGTCGAAAATTTAATGATTTTATTGGAGATTGAATAATTTCTTTAAAAAAGTGATTTTTAAAATTCATCATTTGGGCTTAGAGATACAACTATTTGTTAAAAATTTAAATGTGCGGGTTAAGAATTCAATTTTTGTAAAAAATCACCTTTTTGGGAATAAAATTTAAATATTTTGTTGACATTTTTTTCTTTTTTTACTGCAGATGGCTGCATAATTTCCCATTTTTAGGTTAAAAATGCATCTTAATTGTTAAATAATAATCTGTTTTGGCTGAAGATTCAACTATTTTTTTGAAAATTCGTATATTTGGTAAAAATTTCAAAAACTTGGTTGGAAGTTGAACTTCTTTGTTGAAAATTAATTTATTTGTAGACGATTGATAATTTTTGGTCGAAAATTTAATATTTATTGCTAGGATTTTATATTTTTTAATTAAAAAACAATACGTGAAAAAAATGGATTGAATTTTTTTTAATTTAAAAAAAGTGTAAGGACAAATTTTGGAATAACAATTTGACTTTTAAAAATGGTATAAAAAATTTTCAAATTATTTATTGAAATTATTTTCCCACGCCACACTTTTCGCATTTGAAAAAAGTACGAAGGACGGACCGAAAAGCGACAGAAACATAATATATGCTTTAAACAATTACGTATCTAAAAAAAAATTCTTGAAAGACTTATGCTTGAAAAGCTTGAAATTTAAAAAATAATTAATGAATTTACAAGGAAATGGTAACAATTTATAAATAATAAAGTTGAAAACTCCCAAATTTTGAGTATACGATTAAAGAAGAGAATTTAATGTAAAAGAAACATTAAAAAAAATTCATTTGTAAAAAATTAAGCAATTCATAAATAACTGAATAATTTAAAAACAAATTAATTAAAAGATTTAGAGGTTTGGAAAATCTACCGGTCTGCATTTTCTTCATAGTTAGGTAACTAATACCTACTTGTATATTTTCGAAGAATCTTTTTACACGAAAAAAACATAAAAAATAATTTAAACAAAAAATAAAAAATTTTGAAAATAATGAAGCTGTAAACCCCTAAATTCTGACAATACAATAAAAGAACTGAATTAAATTTTAAAAAATTTAAAAGTATTAAGCTGTGCAAAAATAAAATAATTAAGTTGAAACCAAAAATTAAAATAAAATTGATATTCAATCATACCGGGGACGTTTTCGAAAAAGAGGCTTGGTGTCTGTAGAATTTTAGTTTTTTAGGACGATAACTTTTAAAAGAATTGGCAGATTTTATTAGCCTCTTCTAGTGTCTTAAATTGCAGGTCAAGTTCGTTAGCCAGCCATTTAGGATGACAATTAAAAAAGTAGGAGCTTTTTCCAAATTTTTGAGACCACTCTTTTTTAGAATTTGGAAATTCTCCGTGTGGCTATAAAGATGAATGGACAAAAATTGTTGACCCAAAAAAGATCTACACATTTTTTACTATTTACCTTTTGATAGAACGCGCAGTTTATTAAATTTTTGAAAAAAAGACACAAGAGATGGAAGAAAAATTAAGAAACGAAGGCAGTTCAACCGAAGATGGTCTACAAATTTATTAGAATCCCTTGTTTTAAATTAAACTAAAAATAAAATGAAAAATTAACACTGTGGAAAATTAGCGCAAATTTGATTTTCATAGTGGAATCATGAAAAAAACCATCAGAATCATGGTTTTTTGCGTTTATCTCAGCGAGTATGCAAAATTTCAAAAAATGATTTCAAGAAAAGTTGTAGATCTCATCTAAATACACATTTGTTGTTAAAAGAATTTTTTTATGGGAATGATAGTTTTCCATAAAATCTGTGGTAAATAGATTTTCATCGAAAAACCATAAACATCATGGTTTTTTTGGTTTATCTCAGCAAATATGCAAAATTCAGAAAAAAAATTCCAATGAAAGTTGTAACTCTTGTCAAAAGACACATTTTTTGTCTGAAGAATATTTTTCTCCAATTGAAATTTTTCGAAAAAATCATCTCTTTATCATGATTTCCATCGTATCTCCATTTTTTTCGGTTTGATACCTACCTATACTTACGCTCTTCGCCACGGGAAGTTTGGAGTATTTTTCAGAGCGAGTAGGAACACCTGTGACTCGCAGAAAAAAATGTTTCAACAAGAAATGTGTATTTTAATGCGATCTACAACTTTGGTCTGAATTTTTTTTTTTAATTTTGAATATTGGTTGAGATAAAAGCAAAAAAACCATGATTGCATGGTTGAATCGAGTGCGAGGCACGAGATACGTGATCAGAATGTGTTTTTTAACGCTGAAAGAGTTTTAGCAACAGAGAATTCACAATCACCAAGTGATAGTTGTCGATTTCTTGACCTTGAATTAAAAAAATTTTCTTCAATTTACTTCTAAAGTCTACAGTTTTTAAAAAACAATAATTGGATTTATTTTAAACCAGCTAGAAAATAGGAACCAACTCTCCAAAAAATATCTAAAAAGCAATTTAAATGCTTAAAAATTTATCGAATTTTTTAGAAGTAAATAAGTGAACGAAAATGGTTCCGTGAGTATTGACAGAGAACCTTCACTTCGATTGGACAAAGCTTGAGTAATTTATGGACAATGCGTTTTTCTAAATGATGAAAGATAATAAATAATTTTCTTCTTTCAGGAACAAATTTTAGAAACCGCTATATTCATCAGGTATTTATAAGGGAATAAATATTTTTCCACGAAATCGAGCATATATCACTTGGAAATAAAACCTAAGTAGGGTAGAGCGGGGCACGTTGTCACACATTTTGTTCAAAGAGTTTTCTTTGTCTCACACTTGATATTTAAGAAGACTGTGATACGTCAAAATTGCAATTAACTTTCAGCTTCAATTGGACAGTATCGAATTTGAGGTAATCGTAATGCTATATAGTTATTGATTAACAATAAATAACGAACGGTCACTTGTGATAAAATTTCCCGTCACTGGGGCATGTTGTCACGTAAAATGTAATTGCATGAAAAGTGTTGCCCGAAATTTGTTCAATTAAAATATTAAGATATAATAGTGAACTGCAATGTGAAAGAGTAAAATCTTATACAGACAAATTTCATTATTCCAAATAAGTACAAGACACTCAATATTTTCGTCTTAATTTGAATATCTGATGTGATAGGGAACAATTTTTCGGTCATAAAGAGAAAGCAGTATGAAAAATTTTCTGATCATTGATGAAATGATTAGAAAATTACGAAGTTGTGACAACGTGCCCCATCAAATTGATGAAAACGTGCCGAGGTCATTTTTCACTTCGAAACCGGCTCACGTCAGTCACTTTTAAGATATTTGTTAGGTTAACTATTGCACGTGATAGGTAAAATTAAAATTTAAGATAATACAAAGCTGCCCTTTTCTTTGAGAAATATTCTTAAAGTCTAGTTCGTGAAAACTCAAGGAATGCAATTTAAGTTACTTCAGAAGAAAATATTCAACATTATTTTCCGTGAGCACAGCTGATACAATCGAGACACTTTATACATATTAAGATTTGGCATACAAGGACACGTGTTTGAGAAGACTGCTGCTCTCTGATTATTACTTTTTTTTAAATAAATCCTATGTGACAACTTGCCCCATGTGAAAAAGTGCCCCGGTCTATCCTATCATATTTGATTATGCAATAAAAATTGGGAATTTTTCAAACAAATCCTAATTAAGAAATGCACTTTTTGATTATTTTTTCTTTGTAAAAAACTTGGCTCTTTCGTACCAATTACCTGCGAATACCTAACATTCAAATTTGTATAGATATAATGGAAAAAATGATTGTTCGACAAAATAGCTCATGTTTTATACAAAACTAGAATTTTTAATTAAAATTATAAAACTTTAACAAAAAAATTGAAGTTTTACAAAATAGTAAACTTTCAAGCAAGTAATTAAATTTGCATTAAAAAACGAATTCTGAATCGCTTTTCATTTCTGGAAGCAAAAAAATGAAATGATAAAATACAAATCGATTATATTTAAACATTGTCCTTACAAAATTCTCTTCCGAACTTTATCCTTGAAATTTTGTTGAAAAAGTCTGCAATATTTCCAGGTCCATTGCGCTTTCTTTTTTTTCGACTTGCTCTTCAAGATTGAAATTCACAAGATAGCACCATGAAGTGAAAAGGAGATCTGTCTCGTCAATTCAAAAATAAATCTATTAAATTGAACTCTTCGAGGGTTGTTTTATAATGTCTAATTCGCAGAACCTCGTTGTTTGAAAACTCCCACACAAGTGTAGATTCATAAATGAACTGTTCTGTGAAATGAAGATCATTGCATTGGTCAAATTAGTTCCTGCTCTTTTCCAGCTGCGAAGCAGCTGTCTTCGAGTAAGAATCAAAAGACCACGTAATAAATATGCACTTTCATCCTTGGCCGCCGTTTGGGCCCAGTTGGGTCACAGGCGGCTTTCGTTACCTTAGAAGCGCCATCCCCTGTTTCCAAACATTATAAAGCGCAGAAAATGTAACTTCATCAAATAAGCCAAAATTTTCTCGTCCGACGCTGAGTATCACCCGCTGGGCAAATTCAGCGTGCCGAGAATGGACTCCCGGTTTCGAGAAAGCAGCTGATCCAGTTTAGGCGCCTCTGCTCCGGTCTCGATGTCTGTCCAAAATTTGATCCAGATTTGTTGCTTTGCCTTGCGTATTGCAACCCTGTGTTCCAGATTCATTCCTCATTGTCGTAAATGAGGTTGAGAGTTTATCTTTTTTGCGAGAGCTGGCAAGTCTGAACCTCTCACTGGTTTCCCTGCGAAGCTCTTCAAATATCCCATTCCACCAGTGTCCTCCCTAGCTATTTGGACACTTTTAGGTCGACAATTACTTTCATAAGTAGATTTGATGGCTCTCGTGAAAATCTTGGCTGCTATCGCAAGAGTATACACGTCTCAGATTGACCTGGGCGGGCAGTCATCATTTCCTCCACAGATGTCTGCATACTCTCCCCCTTCCAGTGTGCAGGGACACTACCCCTCACTGCTGGATACGGACTTGCTCCATTTCCTCAATGCAAGCTCCCCTGTAGAGATAATCCCTTTGTTTTTCCTCAAATTTTCAACTTTTGGACCACTTTTAACTTATAGTGAGATAATAATTAATTTAAGTCAACAAACGTAAGTGTTTAAAGAAGTTATTATTTTTCAGAAATTATTGATGGGCGTTGTTCGTTATTGGGTCAGGTAAATTGATAACAAGTAACTTAATAATAAGTTTAATTCTTTCACGATGATTCAATTTGATAAAAGCTAATCAGGGATAGCCCTGAAGAAGTAAACTGAAATGTTCCAGAAACGTCGGCAACATTCGTAGTTTTGTACACGATTGGAACCCGAAATATCTTTTATCAACAAGTAACTTCTTTCACACGTTTTAGCTCACATTGGTTGCCCCCTCAGTGAGTTTGATTGAATATTTGAAAAGTACATAATGTCTTGTAGCTACGGAGTTTTACAATTTGAATTGGTATTGTTTGGTTAATATATCAGTCGTGAAATGATATGCATTCTTTCATTGAAAGTTTTAGTTTCAATTAATTTTATCATGAACCATTACCAACTATTATCAACTTTCGTCGATAAGAAAAGAACAGTTTTTAAAGCATATTTGAATAAATATTTAGGTAAAAAGTTTCATTAAAACAGAAAAATTAATTAATTAACCATATTATTCTTGTACAAAGAAAACTGAGTTTATGGAATTAAATTAAAAAAAAATTAAACATACGTCGCTTAAAACAATTTTAAAAGTGTTCTTCGGCTGCAGTGTTTTCTTACAGAATTTAAGAAATTTGTTTATAAATTTCTTACAAAATTTTCCTCCTGCTTTGTAATTGTTTTTGATCGTTAAATCGTTCTTCGTCAAAGAAATTTTTTTATAAAGAATACTGCAAACTATATTATTGGTTATTAATGAAATTAAAATAAATTAAAATTTTAAATTAAAGAATTTATGTAATTTTACAATTGAGATATTAACCACAGAATTATTATCTTCAATTGCAAAACAGAGAACCTACAATATATGATGTACTTGTCACTGATTTAACAAAAACTTTATAATAAGGACCACCATTATCTGCCAAAACGCTTGAA
>JAWWLR010000149.1:34253363-34263920 GCA_035041075.1 Acraspis erinacei
CAGGGAATTTACATAAGGCTCCATTGGTTGTTATACGACTTTGAATTGCCAATAGGCCGCCAGTTACCGAAATGCAATGTTTGAAAAATGCTCACAATAAAACTATTGCGAATTTTGACTTATCGCCGAAATAACGGCATCAGCTTCGAGTTTCGAAACAAAAATAAAACGAATTTGGAAAAATTGGCGGTTATACGACTTTGAATATCCACCCTTCAATTATTAACACATTTTTAAACTGTACATATGTACGAATTGTTGAGTAAACAGGACTACATGTAAGTAATTTTTCAATGACTTCTGTATACCAAAGTTTTTGTTTTAAATGTTTTTATAATGTTTCTTAAACAATATTCGTATTTTCAATGTGCACATAACCAAAACATCGGCACAGAAAAAGATATTTGAGAATCACTGGCACATAAGCTGTGATTGGTAGAAAATCCGAACCCTTGACGTCAAAGGGGCCCTCCAAACGACATCGTGATAGAAAATTAAAATTTCAACATTAAATTAAAAATAGTAAACAATATGTAAATAATATTTTCTGAGTATATTTAAAATTAGAATTTTATATACTATAAGATCGATTTATTGGAAAAATGATATCTGACATTGGAAACAACCATATTCAGAAAAAATCTGAAAACTACTTGAAGTAACTGAATTCTGAATTGATAAAAATTATTAAAATAATAAAAACTTGAATTTTACAGCGATCAGAAATAAATTCCTAGTCAAATCGCCACCCTGATTTAGGGAAAATTCTCCTAATAGGGTACCTTCAGGGAAAATAAGAGGACAGGCCGTGAAGCCTGCTAATATAAATTTCAGTAAGGAACTCACCTCGGTGACTTGAATTTGATTTTCCTGCTGGTGTTGATCGTAGACCTGTGGCTGCGAAATTTGGGAAAGTCCCTGAGGCGGCTGCTGATATCCGGCCGGATGCTGAGGACTGTATTGCATATTTGGCTGCTGGTGAGATGGTGGCATGGGAATTGGAGGAGGGGGGTTTGGATTCGCGAAACCCGGAATGTGTGACATGTCCGGCGGTGGTGGCTGATGTTGATACATCACAGCCTGCGGCACCACAGGTGCAGTGTTAAAGTTCTGATTCGTAAATGTTTGAGTTGGAATGGGTGCATTGACGGTGGGAGGAATGTGAGTAACGATTGGGGCTTGTGCGTTCACGTCGGGCGAATCTAGCTCAGAGTCCTGGAGGAAAAAGAAGTTCGGCGTGCCGATCACATCGTTAATCCTAGGTGCTTGCGTTTGCTGTGGAGCTGGTGGCGGCTGTTGTTGCTGTTGCTGAACCTGAGGTGGCGGGACGAAATTTCCCGCGTTCGAGTAATAAGACGAGTCTACAGCAGCTGCGGGATGAGGAGGAAGGGGTTGGCCTACAACGGGAATCTGTCCGGAAACTGGAACTGTGCCCGAGACAACGGGATGGGGATTGATTTGAACGTAAGTGGGAATAGGGACAGTTGGATCGGCAGGTGGTGGAATGTGTCTGTCCCCAGAGTTAAAATCGTCGTTTGCCGGTTCCGGTGCCGCTGCTTCCTGAACCGGAACCTCAGCGACTACCTCGACGACCTGTTTTCAAAAAGATTACAACGTCATCTCTTTTCGTGTAAGACTCAAATCATCAATAATTATTATCACTGATTGCTTACTCCCAGTGCATAACAAGAAATTCTACACGAATAAAACGTACGCTTGAAATGTTATAGATTACAAACAATACTTCCGAGCGAAAATTGCAATAAATGAATGATGTGTAGTTGCTATTTATTTATCGCAGACCTCACAGTATTTTTCCTATTCCCCTCTTTTTCTCTATTTTCCACATAAGGCAAACTGAATTTATAGAACCCAATAAGAAAATCGAACTACAAGTATTTTTGGTTGAAAGTTCATCCTTTTCGGTTTAAAAGTCTACCATTAAACTATTTTGTTGAACACTCATCATTATAGTTTGAAAATTCATAATTATAGTTTGGAAATTCATAATTATAGTTTGGAAATTCATCTTTTTAGTTTGAAAACTCATTTTTCTGTAGAAATTTCATCTTTTTGGTTAAAAGTTCAACTACTTTCCTAAAAGTTCATTTTTTGTTGTTATTGGTGAAGACTCATAATTTAAGTTAAAAATTCGATTTTTCTTTTTTTAGTTAAAACTGAATGTTTTTGAACTGAAAATTTAACTACTTTGTTGGTAATTCAAATGATTGGCTGAAAATGATATTTTTTATCGAAAACTCATATTCTCGGTTATAAATTCAACTAGAACTTTTTTTTGTCAAAGATTTGTTTAGTTTAAACATTCAAATGTTTCGTTAGAAATTGTTAGAAAAGAAAAAATATAAACTAAAAGTAACTCAAATCAAATTTGGATTAACGTCACATCCACTGTTCAAAGTATTGAATAGATAATTTATGCAATTTGTTGAAAATATAACTATTCATTTCAAAGTGTATGTACTTTGTTGAATATTCGTTTCTTGTGGTAGAAAATTAATTAAACATCATGTTTGTCTGTTTGTTGAGAATTCATCTTGTTCGGTTTGAAATTAATTTGTGTTAGTCGAAGATTTAATTATATTGTTGAAAAGTGGTCCTTGGGTCTTGGGTGCGCCACTGTGGCGAACTAGTGAAACCAGGTAGCATTTTAAATTGGGCTTAGAAAGAATTTTACCATTGTTTTTACTAGTTTAAAACAATAAGAGAAAAAATTCAGATTTATTGGAAACTAGGTGTTGCATATAGAATTTTTATCGTGTTCAGTGAAAAAACACATTTCTTGTTAAAACTGTTTTTGTCAAGAAAATAGAAATTTTACTATGCCATATAAGTTTAAACACACCATAAGCTAAAATGAACTTTATTTAATGCACAAAGCAAAATATTTGGTTCAAAATATGCAAAAAAATTTGAATGATAGATGATCGGAAATGAAATACGAATTCTAACCTGACTTTTAGGTTATAATTTTTTGGATAGTAAATATTTAATGTATAAATTAATAAAAATTGATTTTAAGTTCACTTTTATGTCAAGGTAAGTTAATTAAAATTATTAATTATGCCACGGGTTAACACTTAGTTTCCGATAAATCTTAATTGTTTTCATCCACTTATCACTTACAATGCAAAATAATAATAAAAAAAAACTTTTTTAAGCCCAAATTAAAATACATTCTAAAAATCCTACCTGGTTTCGTGAGTTCACATTTTGGCCGCATTGAACAAATAGATGGCGTATTGGATTCCCTTAATCCTTTTTTATCGAAAATTCATCTGTTTTCGAAAAAAATCGTCTGACTTAAAAATTCAACTATTCGGTTTAAAATGCACGAGTTTTTGGTTGAAGATAATTTTTTTTTGTTACAAAATTCGACTTTATTTGAAAATTCTTTGTTCTTGATCGAAAATTAACTTTTATGTTAAAAATTGATCTTTTCAAAAAGTCAACTTTTTTCTAAAGCATTGAATTTTTAGCTTGAAAACTCAAATGCTTTTTTTCGAAATTCATGTCTTTTGGTATAAAGTTAATGTTTCTTATTGAAAGTTCAACATTATTCTAAAACATTCGCCTTTTTCGCTTGGAAATTGAAGTATTTGGTTAAAAATTCAAGGGTTTTATTGAAAGTTCGTCTCTCTTTTGTTTGACAGTTAAACTGTTTGGTTGTAAATCCAACCTTTTAGTTGAAAATTCATCTTATTGAGATTCATCTCTCTTACTTAGAATTTGTTTCTCTTGGTATACATTTAATCTTTTTGGGTTGAAAACTCAACTGTTCAATTGAAAATTCAACATATTTCGTCTTAAAATCTTTAGAATTTAAAGCATTTCATACTGAATTCATTATGGTACCTATGTACCTACATTAATTTTATTTAAAAGAATTTATTCTCCTATTTGCGTGAAAAATGAGTTTATATCCCCTGTTTTGAGAGCATGTGTGACTGTGCAGTCAGCTAAAATTAAATAGAGCGGGTGAACACTAAAACCTGATTTCTTTCAAATAAATTTTTTTACAGGTGAAGAGGAAATTTTCGTCGTTTTTCAAGAGTCTGGTAATCGAGTTAGATAAGGATTTGTACGGGCCGGACAATCATTTAGTAGAATGGCATCGCACGTTAACAACCCAAGAAACTGACGGTTTCCAGGTCAAGAGACCTGGGGATAAAAATGTCCGATGCACAATTCTCCTATTACTGGATTATCAGCCCTTGCAGGTAATTTTAAATTCATAATACTGTCCTTAAAGTTAATGATTCGTTTCTCGAAAATAAAATATACTTGCTGCTTTAATGATTCTTTGTTTAATTATGAAATTCTTTTATATTAAAACGAAGAAAAAAAAACAAGAATCTGATGATCAAATTTGAACAATTGTAGCTGAAATTGTCAAAGCGGATGTGGAAAATTTTGAATTTTAAATATTAGATTTTAATTGGATCTTTATGTTTTGTATGTAAATGGTACGTTTTTATGCATTCCTTTAACAAAGTTACAACCCGTTTTTGATAACTATAGCAGTTTTCATCCAAAACTTTATTTTAGCTTATTACTAGTTTGTATGTGAAAAGCACACTACCATACGAAATATTTTCGAGCTTTTGAAGACAAGATTTTAGAAATGACCGCCTCTGAATTTCAGCTCCCTTTTTAAACGAGTGGTTACGGTTTAAAATCAGCTGTGACTTTTAAAATACTCGCGCTAATCGTACCGACATTTTCGGTTAATATTGGAATCTTATTAATAATATTCTTCTTTGAAGTGATTACCCACAAAAATTGGTTGAGTAGCATATTAAAATT
The DNA here is from genome assembly GCA_035041075.1 of Acraspis erinacei. Classification (NCBI taxonomy): domain Eukaryota; kingdom Metazoa; phylum Arthropoda; class Insecta; order Hymenoptera; family Cynipidae; genus Acraspis; species Acraspis erinacei. The sequence goes on from JAWWLR010000149.1 coordinate 34,258,188, forward strand.
ATATATAATATTTTAGCTACAGATACTCAAAAAGAAGTAGAAGAATGTAATTAGTTTAATACTTTTATTCTGTCATTTTGCTCAAATTTCAAAAACTATTCAAAAGTGATGTAGTTTCTAAAATAACTTGAATAATGTAATATAAAATAATACCTATTTTTTATTTAATCCAACTTGAATTGAGTGAATTTCCTTGATGTTTCTGTTTTTGCTGAGATTTGCAATTCATAACGTATATTGGACATTAAAAAGGGTGTTGAATGAAAAGTGAAAGTTTGTTAGATTTTTTAAAATTGTTTTCAAAGTGATTTACAAGAAAAATAATAGAATTTAAAAAAAAACGAGAAAAGGAGAAGGAAGGGGATTTGGAGGTTAATTTATCTTCCTTTCCTCCTTTTTATTTTATTTTTTTATTTCATTGGAGACATTTAAAAGTATGTTGTCCAAATTTGATCGTTAGACAGGGTCGAAAACCCGAGAATTTATGAGACCTGGAAATGAGAGTGAATTTATTTGTTTATTTTTTTATGTGTTTCAATTATGATATCGTTCAGTTTACAATGCGTAATTCCAAAATATTTCATTTAGAAAATTCCTTTTAAAGACTTAAAATATTAACAATTAGAAGCGTTTGAACTCAACAATTTTGGATTAAAAGAATGTTGGTTGATCAACTGCGAATGTGAATAATAATATAATTGATTTAACTAGACGATTCGGAATCATTTCAAAATTTAAGGTTTGAACTTTATAAACTATTTTCAATTTTAAAATAATATATTCATAATTATTATTTATTTTCATTTATCAATTAATTTAATATTATTATTAATTATTATTTTTAAATTTATTAAATTTCAAATATTGTTTCAGTTTAAAATTATAAACTTAAATTATTTTATTTTTTTACTTAAGAAAAGGATCAATTGCTTAATACTTAGAAACATTTGGCAGTTCATTTAAAATCATTAATTAGAAAACAAATATTAAACATTAAACAAAAAACATAAAGTTTGAACTTTGCAGCTTTAATTGTTCTATTTGAACATTTTTACTTTTAAAGTAAGATTGTTGAAGTTTGCAGTATAAATAAATATTGAACACTTATCAATCCTAGAGAAAATTCGAGCAAGTTCAACAGGTATTTTGAAGTTCTGAAAAAATTCAAAATTAATGTAAAATTTGAAATTATTTCAAATAATTTAAACGAAGTGTCCCCGCATACTGACAAAATCCGACTATTCACACTTAAATTTCGGTGGAAACGGCCAAGCATGGCCTAATTAAAAAAAATATATAGATTTTTGCAGATTTCAAACAAAAAATCTAGAAGTCTTGTAAGAATTGTGAAAGGCTTTAAAAGAATAGAAAACATTTTCTTAAGATGCGTAGGAAAATCGAAATTGATTTTTTTTTATTAATTTTAAGACAATATTTGAGAAGATTTCCAAATTTTTTTAAAATGAATCTGGAATATTTTTTATTGTGCAGGATTTTTTTTAAACTCAGTAGTGATTTTACGAAAAATTCAAATAATGTTTCAAAATGTTTAGAAGTTCTGAAAAAATGTCAAAAGTAAGAAAAATATTTAAAAAATCTAAAAGAACGTGTAGATTATGCAAGATTTTGAAATAAAATTTTACAAGGATTTTAAAACCATTGAAAATAATTTAACTTATAATTTAAGAAGTGTTCAGTTTATAGAACAATGTAATCGCTCAATTCTTAATGTTTCTAACTTAAAATTGCCTAAAATGACTTGCAGTTCAGTTTTTATTGCTTCAAATAGAAAAATTTCTAGCTGTAGAGTTAGAATTTTTTTATTTCATTATCCGAGAAAAATGTTTGCAAACTGGGAAATTGATTTCGATTTTGTTTCTTTGTTTTCTAATCTGTAAATAATTTTGATTGCAGTTCAAACTGGACCCCCGCCTCGCTCGATTACTTGGAGTTCACACTCAAACCCGACCAGTAATCATCTCTGCTTTGTGGCAATATATAAAAACCCACAAACTTCAAGATGGTCACGAAAGGGAATATATAAATTGCGATAAATACCTGGAACAAATTTTTACTTGTCCGCGAATGAAATTTGCAGAAATTCCCTCACGCTTGAATCCACTGCTCCATCCTCCAGATCCTATCGTCATCAATCACGTCATTAGTGTTGAAGGTCAGTGTTATTTTTTTAAAATTACATATATGTATTTGATTTTCAAAGCTACCAGGCCTCACAGACCGGTCCCTATATCCCTTATTTTCAAGATTTGGCCCCTATAATTTTTGAATCTTAATTATGGCTAGAAAATTTTTTTTTACATATCAAAATGAGTCTTCATGATTTTTATTTCAGATTTTCAAAACGATATCTTCCGGTAGCAGAAACTTTTTAAAGTTTGAAATTCTAAAAAAAAATATTTTTTTGATATATTTCAACGTTCGGTCACCATTTCTTCATCTAATTAACTTTTACTGTGCGAATTTATTTATTTTGATGTATCAACAGATTTTCAAAATATTTTATTTTAAAAGAAAAATCCGGTAATTAATGTAGTTACGTAGAATATAATTTTTATTTTAAAATCGATGTTTTGAAGATAATCAAAAATGGTGAAAAACATAATTTTTTATTGTCCTTTTCAGGGGTTTTTTTAGGAATTAAAAATACATACAAGTTCAGAAGCAAAAGTAACAATACCTATAATTGCGATTTTGGCATATCATTAAGTAAAATAATATGTTTCCAGTTTACAAAAAAAAAATTTTGTGCCATGAGGTATTGCTCTTTTATTTCGTATTAATTTTTGAAATAAAAATGATATTCTATATTTTACATTCATTATTAGAATTTTCTTTTCACATAACAATTTTTGAAAATCTTTCGCGACACGAACATTTTTTTAAGCTGGGAAAATATTATTTTACTTAATGATACAACCAAAATCGCAATTATTGTTATTTTGTCCTTTCCTTCGAAACTTGGATATATTTTTAGGTCCTAAAAGACCCCTAAAAAGGATATTATTAAAATAAAATTATGATTTTCTACCATTTTTTATTATCTTTCAAACTTTTATTTTTAAATCAAAATGATGTTCTACGTAGCAGCATTCACCATTCGTTTTTTACATGAAAATAAAGGAATCCGTACAGTAAAAAATAATTGGATGAAAAAATGGTGACCCAACATTGAAATATGTCGAAAAAATATCTGTTTTCAAAGTTTCTGTTAAGTGAATATATCGTTTTAAAAGCTGGAAAAGAATGAAGACTGATTTTGATATGTAAAAATGAATTTTTCTAGCCATAATTAAATATCGTAAGGTATTTTTTAAACTTCTAAGGCATTTTAAATCTCTCAATGTATTTTGATACATTTCCTAGGTATCAGAAAATGTCATCATAGAATTTAACGAGATTTTATAATATTTTAGTGGATTTTTAAGAATTAATTCGCGAGAAATGAGGTATCTCGCAGGGTTCTAAAAATTTCAGGAGATTTGAAATTCACCCTGAATTCTTATTAATTTATCCTCAATCCTGTTAAATTCTCGAATTTTTTTATATCACTTAAACTCTTTCAAATTTACTCAATCTGAGTCAATTTAAGACATTTTTTTTTAATTTTTAAAGTTTTTATTTATTTATTTTAATTTATTTAATTTTTTCAAAAAGTTTGGTATTTTCAAGGCCTTTAAAAACTGTCAAGGGATTTCAAAAGATTTGAAAGGAATTAAAATATTTAAAATTATTTTAGGTTATTTTGTAAGGCTCCAAGTAATATCTAATTGATTTCATTAGTTTAATGGATTTTAAATATTCGAGGAAAATTTTTAAATATTCCACGATCTTACAGAAGGTTTTAAGACATTTTAAAAGATTTCACATTATTTACAAGATTTTCGAGAATTTCAATGCAGGAAATATTATCATGAAATTTTACGGGATTTTATAATATTTTAGTGAATTGTGCACGATTTCACAAGATTTTAAATATTTTAGGAATATTTATACGATTCTTAGAATGTTGTTTATTTATTGTAATAGTTTGAAGGGATTTCAAAGACTGAAAAATGTAGGATATTATAAAAGATTCCAAGGCATTTCCAAGAGATTTAAACAATTTTAAGTGATTTTCAAGGGGCTTAATTATTTCAAGGAATTTACATTTTTCAATGGATTTCAAGGAATTTATGCACAAGAAGTGAGGGATTTCGTTGGGTTTCAAAAATTTGTACAGAATTTCAAATACTTTCTGCAATTTATTTGGAATTCACCCTGAATTGTTAAAAAAATTGAATTCTTGACTGCTTTTTAATTTCATCTTGATTTGTCTTAGAAATTAAAAGGAGTTTAAAGATTTGAAAAGTTTTTATCTTTTTTGGAACTCGTCTTGAATTCTTTGGATTGAATTTTTTCGAATTCTTCTCGTTTATCTGAAATTCATTTTAATTAATTTCTATTTTACGGAAATAAATGTAATTTTTTTGATTTCTAAAATTTTCGCGAACTCATTTGAATTCTTTGGAATTTGACTTTAATTTTTTCGAGGTCTTATGAGTTTATCCTGAAGTTGTTACCCTTTGAGCGCGAAAAAAGTGAGATCTAAGCTACTTAATTCAATCATCTTTTGACTTTTTTGTTTTTAGGAACCGAAACTAAGCAAACGGCTTGCTACGACATTGACGTGGAAGTTGATGATACATTAAAAACACAAATGAACAACTTCTTGCTCTCGACAGCGAGTCAGCAGGAGATTCAAAGCTTGGACAATAAAATTCACGAAACAGTCGACACCATCACACAACTGAAAACGAATCGGGAATTTTTCCTAAGTTTTGCCAAAGATCCGCAGCAGTTCATCAACAAGTGGATCATATCACAGACGAGAGACCTGAAAACGATGACGGATGTGGTGGGAAACCCAGAGGAAGAGAGGAGAGCCGAATTTTATTTCCAACCCTGGGCTCAAGAAGCCGTTTGTCGGTATTTCTACACGAAAGTACAGCAAAAGCGGGCGGAACTCGAGCAGGCACTTGGTATACGGAATTCATAAATTTAAAAACAAGTTTACGATGCAATGTCAACAGTATTTTCTACTGGCGTTCACTGGTTACACATATTCAGTACGATTACTTTTCTTTAAAGGAAATAGCGAATCTTTCTCAATTTTGGACTGGAATCGAGAATATTCATTTGGTTATTTGACTGGGGTAATTGTACTTGAAAAAAAGAAACAGCGGCGTGTGTCAGTGGTAATGTTTGTATAATTGACTTGAAAGGAGGACCCTTTTGTAGATTATTTCATAAATCAATTACTTTACTATATATGATCTAACTTGTAATTTTATTATTATTATTATTATTATTCTTTCATGGAATCATACGACTGATAAAATTGTTCTTTCACGTGTGTTTTATAAACGAAAATAGAAATGCGTGTTTATCAATTTTTTATTAGAAGATTTACTTAAATGAAAGTGCTTGAGTGTAAGCGTCTTAGACTTATTAATAAAGCGAGTTTTCAAATAGTAATTAAGTCTGTAGACGGATCAGAAAGAAAAATATACATTGTACACTGTATTTATTGAGAAATTTCTTACTATAAAAAAAATGTTGTCACAGGCTTAAGATGGTTATTGCCCAACATGTCGAAAGCATTTTTGGTTAGTTGGATTTTATTTTTTTTTTTGAATAGTTTTTTTTATAATGCAATCAAGTGATCTGATGAGA
>JAWWLR010000149.1:34268964-34279406 GCA_035041075.1 Acraspis erinacei
TGGTCACAAAAACAATGTGATGCCTTCCCGCCCCCCACGGGACGTTGGAAAAGGGGCAGGGGTGTGACTTTACATTGCTTCTGTGACCACAAATTCGGGACGACTAGCCCAGCTAATGAAACATATTCGACTAGTCGTCCCGAATTTCGGGACGACGAGACACTGCGTATAAATAAATGCTAAAGCATTAACCTATTTATTTATTTTGAAAGCTGGAATATTAAAATATATTATTTTTTATAGATGCCACAATTTATGTTGGTGGCTTGGATGACAAAGTCTCAGAATCCCTGATGTGGGAGCTTTTTGTCCAAGCGGGTCCAGTTGGTAAAAATTTATGCCTATTTCTTTATATCTTCATTAGTATGCAAAAAGAACCGAAATAAATTTAATTACTAATAACATTTTACAGTAAATGTGCACATGCCCAAGGACAGAGTCACCCAAATGCACCAAGGGTATGGATTTGTAGAATTCATGGGCGAAGAGGACGCAGATTATGCGATTAAGATCATGAACATGATCAAACTTTATGGAAAGCCCATTAGGGTAAATAAGGCTAGTGCTCACCAGAAGAATCTGGACGTAGGAGCCAATATTTTTATCGGAAACTTGGATCCTGAAGTCGACGAAAAACTACTTTACGATACTTTCAGTGCATTCGGCGTCATTTTGCAAACACCAAAGGTATGTTCATTATTCCAGAGCTGTGCAGTCGTTTCTTCAAATTTCCAATGCGAATTTGAATACTTGAAACATTGGATTTTTTGAAATAGAAAAAAAAGTCTCACTAAATCAAACTTTCATAAATTATGTTTTCAATTTAAGGGGGTGGGGATCAGTGAAAGTAACGTTAGGAACATAAAATAATATTTAGTATGTTTCCTGTTGATAACAAAGTTTGGGAGTTTTGCGAACGATGAGTTGGTCTGCAACGGTGCAGTTTAATTCACACTTATTTCCCCCCTTTTCCACTTTTTTTTGCAGAATTCTTTTTTCTTCTTTTTTAAACAATACATCCCCATTTCTCGTGTTCTTTTTCGCTTAAATGTGATCTGAATTAATAGAACCCAATAATAAAATCAAACTACTTTTGGTTTCGAATTCATCTCGTTTATTTAAAAACTATACAATTTGGTTGAGAGTTTAAGTACTTCGTTGAAAATGCAAATATTGGATTAAACATGCATCTTATTGGTCCAAAATTCAGCTGATTGGTTTAAATTTTAATTACAGTGTTAAAATTTTATTCATTTGTTTGAAGATTTATCTCTGTTTGAAAAGTTAACTATCACATTTTTAGAACATTAATATTATTTGTTAAAAACCTATTATTTGGGTTGAATGTTCAACTCTTTTATTAAACTTTTTTTCAAAATCAAATTGTTGCTTGAATATTTAACAATTTTGTTGACATTTTTTGTAGAATTATATATTTTTTAACTAAAAATATATCTTTTCCATTTATGGTTAAAAAATGCAATTGATCAGCTGTTAATTAACCTTTTCTGGTTGAAGATTAAACTATTTTAGTAAAAATGTTGGGTTTTTATTCTTCATTTAATTCTTTTTATGAGTTTGAGATCTCAACTTTTTTATGTATTTTAATATTTTTTGTTTGAAAATGCATCCTTTCAGGTTGAAAATTTAAATATTCTGATAAAGTTATATTTTTTGCTAAAAAATTCAACTTTTTTTTATAAAAATTTGTCCTTTCGAATTCAAAATTCATCTTTCTTGGTTCAAAATTAACTTTTTTGAGTTGACAATTTACCTTTTGGGATTTAAAGTCCTCTCTTTTAGTAAACAATTTTTGTTGGTAGAAAATTCAGCTATTTTTTGAAAATGTAATATATTTCGTCTTGAAATATTAGAAATTTAAAATGATAAGTATTTAATTCAAAATAGTGTTTACATTAATTTGATTTATAACAATTTATTCTAATATTTTTGTGAAAATTCATCGTATTTCTCCTGTTTCGAGAGAATTTTGGACTACGTTCCGTTTTGACGGCCCCTGAGGAAATCAGACCGATTTGATGAACAGTTAGATACTTTTCTATTTCAGAAATAGACACAAACGTCTGCACAGCTCTGATTTATGGTAGGACAAAAATTCAAATTTTGTATATAAAAGTAGGGTGGCCGCTAGACCGAGAAACCGGAAAAAGACAGTGAATTTATTTTTCTGACCGGGAATTTTACAAATTTTAAGAAAAAAAATCTGTTCAAGAATGAAGCCGTTTTAAAGACTTAAAAAATTAAAAATTAGAAGCGGTTGAAACCGACAATTTTGGATACAAAATATTTTTGGTTGATCATCAGCTGTGAATATAAATTAAAATGGTTTTTAAAATTGAGCTATATATTGAGGATAAACAACTGAATAATAATAATATTGATTTTACGAAACGATTCGGAATTAGTTTTTAAAATTGAAGTATTTTGAGATTTTAACGCTAAAATTTAAGCTGTTTCAATTGGAAAGTCTTTTTAGTTAAACAAATGTGAACGTCCGAATGAAACTTTATAAATTATTTTCAATTTTAAAATACCTTCAAATTTAATATATTCATAATTATTATTTATTAATACACTAATTAATTAATTATTATATTCAAATTTATTAAATTTCTTATATTTTTTCAGTCTAAAATTTGAGAATTTGAATTTTTTTAATAAGAAAAAATCAATTGCTTAATATTTAGAAATATTTGACTGTTCATTAAAAATCAGAAATTAGAAAACAAATATTCAAAACTAAAAAAATGTGAAAACTTTAATTTTTAAGTTAAATTGTTAAATTTTGTTGTATAAATAAATATTGAGCACCTAATATTCCTAGAAAAATTTCGAGCAAATTGAACAGATATTCAAAAGTTCCAAAAAGAATAAAAATTAATGTAAAATTTGAAATTATTTCAAATTTAGAAGTTTTGTAAGATTTGTGAATGGCTTCACAAGAAAATGATTTTTTTATTTTGAAAAATTAATTTTAAGAGAATATTATAAAAGATTTCCAAAATTGTCAAACATAAATCTGGAATATATTAAGGAAATATTTTTTATGTTGCAAGATTTACAAAAATAGGAATGATAGGAAACATGTTAAGAAATTCTGAAAATAATTTAAAATTTCAAAAAATGTAAAACACTGTAGATTTTGCAAGATTTTGAAATAAAATTTGGAAGCTTTTTAAGAATATTTTAACTTTTTGAAATGAAAATAATTTAACTTCTGATTTACAAAGTGTTCAGTTTATACAGAAAATGTAATCGCTCAATTTTGATTTTTTCTAGCTTAAAATGGCTTAAAATGGTTTTGCAGTTCAATTTTTATTGCTTCAAATGGAAATTTTGTTAGCTTTTTAGTTTGAGTTTTTTTAAATGTTATTGGCCGTGAAAAATGTTTGCGAACCCGGAAATGTCCGGGAAGCTTGTTCTTTGATTAAAATAGCCACCTTGAGAAAAAATGTGAACTTACTGGGAATATTTTTTTGTCTGCAGATTATGCGAGACCCTGAGACCGGAAACTCGAAAGGCTTCGCTTTTATAAATTTTGCATCCTTTGATGCTTCCGATGCATCAATAGAAGCCATGAACGGCCAATATTTATGCAATCGACCAATCAGTGTATCGTACGCATTCAAGCGTGACGCGAAAGGAGAAAGGCATGGCAGTGCAGCCGAGAGACTCTTGGCAGCTCAAAATCCACTGAGCCAAGCGGACAGGCCGCATCAACTGTTCGCTGATGCGCCACCCTTGGCACCTCCGCCGATGGCGCCTCATCAACAACATCATCATATGATGCACCATGGCATGGTGGTTCCGCCACCGCCGCCTCCAAGTGCGCCCATTCCTCCCATGGGACATCCGCCACCACCCCCAGTGCCTCCTCCACCACAGGGCGGCTTCCCCCAGTCAGTAATTCCACCTCCGCCTCTACCACCCATGAACATGTCGCATCCGCCTTTGCCACCCGGAATGCCGCCTCCACTTCCTCCAATGCCCATCCAGACCTCCCAGGCCCAACAAAATGCACAGAGGATGATGGCTCCTCCACCGCCCCCGTGGGCAGTCGGCGGTCAGGGACAGTATCCCCAATTCCAACCTCCACCTCCAAGGCCACCTCCTGGCTGGAGGCCGCCTCCACCTCCGGTTCAGCAAGGTGCTCCACCTCCGCCGCCACAATTTAGGCCACCATTCCCACCCAGAGGTCCACCACCTCCACCTCCTCCTCATGATGGATCGGGATTTTAGATTGAGTGACTGTGGAGCAAGGTTTCATTTTCTACGTTGTATCTATGTTCTTCTTAATATTAAATAACAATTCTGACTTTAGATCGCCGTTTTTTATATTTGAGCAATGCCGGTCTCTAATTATATTGATGAAATATAAATAGTTTATTTGGTGTCTTTGATATATTTTTATTGTATATGCCTAACTCAAGATCATTAACGTTAACCAAAATATTCAGATTCCATTTAAAAAATTATATATTTTGTAAATAATTTCAATTTTAAAAGTAATTTGACAAAATCACAGCTATTGGACAATATCTTTCTTTAATTGAAAGTTATGCAGAAACTGAGTTTCGCAGGGTGGCCGCTGGACCGAGAAACCGTGAATTTTCTGAGACTGTTCGATTTCAACAGCTTTGTAAAAATAGCAGTCTTAAAGATTTAAACAATTAAAAATTCAAAGCGTCTGAAGTTGCAAATTTTTAATACAAAACTGCTTTATTTTATCAACTGTAAATATAAATAAATAAATAATTTTTAAAATGGATCTGTACTTTAAGTATAAAAAACTGAATAATAATTGATTTGACAAAATTGAGTCTGAATAAGAATTGAAATTAATATAATATCATTTATTCCTATAATGTTATTTTCAAATAACAATTTTAATGATTCATCAATAAAATATTTTTAATTCAGTCTTCCTTTATATTATTTCCATAATAATAAAGTCGTAATTAAAGGCTTTTATTAAATTAAAAATATTGTTTAAGACCAAATTATTCAATTCTTAACCCATTTGACTTTGAAAAAGAATAAGTATTTAATATTTAGCAAAAATTCACCGTTTATTTAAGGCGGTTTAATTGAAACCAAATATCTAAGAGTAAAACATTTGGAACTAAATTGTTTTACATAGAAAGCTTTGAATCTCTAGAATTTCGAAGAGCTTTTAAACTTTTAACATTACAAATTTAATTGTTCCATTAAAAAAAATGTTTAATTTGTAAGTAAAATTGTTAAATTCTAACGTACAAATAACAATTGGACACTTATTATTTAAAATTAATCGAATTTTTCTACAATTTTTTTAAAATCTTGCAAATTAAATGATAAATTCCAATTTTTGCGATTCTTTTTTTTTTAATTTTGCAGGATTTTCTCAAAGTTTTGGCAAAAATTCAATTCATTTTATAATATATTTAAAAGTTACGAAAAAAATTCAAAAATGATTTTAAATTTGGAAAAATTTAAAGTTAAAGACAAATTTATTTTTCAATTTTTAATATGTCTAGCTTAAAATTACTTAAAATAATATAATTAAAAAAAATTTAATCCATTGGTTGATTATTTAATTTAGAGTATTGCAAATGTTAGCGTGGATTTATATTTTTAGAATTTAGTCTGAATCTTTGAACTCTATAATTTATAAAATTTATCAGTTTTGCAGTTTATCTGCATTTCATTTAAAATTGTCCAATTGAAAAGTGTTATTTCCTTCCATTTTATGCTTGTAAATTATTAAGCATTTGAATACACATTTTTTTATTTGAAAAACATTTAAACTTCAATTTTAACAGTTCAAATGTCAAGAGTTCCACTTTGAATGTTTTAACTTGTTGTTTATTGTTTATTATCTTAAATGGGAAAATGTTTAGAATAGAGTTCGATTTTTTTATTTCACTGACCGTGGAAAATGTTCGCGAACCGTGAAATGACCGGGAATTCTTTTCTTTGATTAAAACGGCTGTCCTGGTTTCGATACCTAAGTTCTTCTGAACCCCCGTTATGAAATTGTGTTTGAAAAACTATGATTTTCATAGATTTGAAATAACTGTATGTTTACATTTTTTTATGTTCTTGGGGGTTTTTAAATCTACAGAAACGTCGATAGAATTATTTTAGATATCTGAGGCTTTTCTACTCATGCAAATAAACTAGAAAGAAATATGACATGCTTGAAAATAGATCATTTGAAAAAAACAAAACTATGTTATTCAACAATTGACTGTGCTTACATTTATTAAATTTTAAGCATTTCGAATTTTTTTCTAGTATATTTGCATGAGTAGAAAATCCTCAAACATCAGAAATAATTCTCCCGATGTTTCTGTAGATTTTAAATATTTTCAAAACATAGGCCTACTAAACCTAAATTATTTCCTAGAGAATATTCATTTAAGAACTGTCAGATCGAAGATGAGATAGACCCAAAAGAACATAAAATTTAAACACAATTATTTAAAATCTATGAACATTATAATTTGAAACACTTTCATAACACACGCTCAGAAGACCTCAATTAATTCACGTCAAAAAATTTATATTTTTTGGGGTTCAAATTTTCCTGGAAACCTCAGGAAATTTCTTTTGAAGTCAGGGGATTTTTTCGAGATCGTACTTATTTTTTTCGATAATTCGAAGTTTTCGCTATTTCGAATTAAATTGGACGTCACAAGAGAGTTTATACTTTTCATAATTTAAAGTGCAAAAGCTAATGTTGAAACCAACTGAATCTAAATTTTCCTTCTGACGCCTGAAGCTGATTATTATTATTTATTTTTACTATTCTTTATTTTTATTATTATATATTATTTTCATACATTTCTAATATTATTATTACTAATTTTTTTATTTATTACGTTATCGCCTGAAAACTGAATTTTTCGATTATTCGAAATTTCCATCATTCGAATTTGCGAAGCCCTTTGTATATATTAAAAGTTAGTCATAACGACAACCGCGGGATTTCGCCGGTCACCAATTAGATCACCAGTTAAAGATAGTTTCGCCGTAAGGTCTTTAAAAAGAAGATTATCTGTTTTTCTTAAAAAAAAAAGAATTTAAAAAAATATCAGTACTGGAAGGAAAAATATTATAACTAAGCTAAAATTTTAACGAAAATTAAAATATATTTTTTCTATTACTGAGGATTGTTATAGATCAGGGAATCTAAAACTGATTTTTGGTTAAAAACACGACTGTGATTGAAAATTGATCTACTTTGGTTGAGGATTCAACTATTTTCTTAAAAATTCGACTTCATTGGTTAAATCCAACTATTTTGGGTCTAAAATTAAAATCTAATTAGTTGAAATATCAACTATTACCTTTTTTAGTTGGAAATTCAACTACTTCGTTGAAAGTTGAACTACTTTGTTAAAAATTAATTTTTTGTTTCTTTTGAAGATTCAGAATTTTAGTTGTAAACTTTTTTTTTCAAAATGTAACTATTATGTTAAAAAATAATTTTTTTGGTTTACTGGAACTTAAACTATTCAATGTTTTGTTGAAACTTGAACTTGATCGTTGAAAATCTATTTTATTTGGTTGAATAGCTTTATATTGAAAATATGTCTGTTTTTGCAGAAATGTAATTTCATTAATTAAAGCATTATATTTTTGGTGGAAAATTAAACTATTTTGTGGGAAACTCTTTTTTTGCGGTTAAAACTTTATTTTTTAAACTGAAAATTTATTCTGTATAGTTGAAATTTCATGTATTTTGTTGGAAATTGTCCTTTATGGTGGAAATTTCATATTTTTGGTTGAAACTTAGATTATTTTATTAAAAATTAATTTCTTGATTCGAATATTCCTTATGGTAGTTACTATTTTAAGTAGCACGCTCTTTTCGCAACACTGCTCCGGCCCAGGTTGCTCATCAATCTCTCTAGCAATCACCCCAAGTGAAGAGTCTTACAAAGTCGAATGTGATGTTCCCCACTCGGGTCCATTAATTTTTTTAGCTGAGAATGTAAGTATTCTATTATTAATTGGAAATTTATTTATGTTTACTAGAATTTTTTCAGTTGAAAAAATAAATTATTTTGGTGGAAAGTTTATATTTTCAGTTTGAAAACTCAGTAATTTTGCAGTTAATTCGTCTTTTTGGCTTGGAAATTCAACTATTTTGTTGAAAATGAATCTGTATTTGTTGATTTAAGTAACATGTTAAAAATTCCTTTTTATTTGGTGAAAATTAATTATTTTAACCGAAAATAAAATTCTTCCATTTTTGTATTAAACTTGATCTTTTTGAGTTGAAATATCAACTATTTGATTGAAAATTCATATATATTTTACGTAATTTGTAGATGTCCCCTTACAAAATTCTTTATGAATTGTTTAAAATAAGTTTAGGAAGAAAAATTATGTTTGCACTAACATTATTGATCTCCTCGGTGTAAGATGGTTTTTATAAATAAAATATAAATTTAGAACGGTCAGGAAAATAAAACTTCGAAGAAAAGCTTTTAGCACATCATGTAATTTTTCAAATATTTTTTTATTCAATAAACCCATTTTTTCAGAAAAATGTTGGTTAATGGTTTTCTAGGGCTGTACTGCTACCCTTCATCTGTGGATGAAATTCTTTATACTCCTGAATGTTTCAATTCAATTTAAATTGTTTATAGTTTTCAATCTATGAAATCATATATTTAAAAATTTGTATTGGTTTAAAAGTAATTTATTTTTTAACATCAGGTTTGCAATATTCATTTATATAGTAATTGTTTGAAGCGGGAAATAATTTTTACTTTCTTGTTATCTTTTAGAGAAGATATGCATTATGCAACGCTCAAGCTGCTAGGGGATCCCCGAACGTGATCTTTTTTTTTGACATCGACAATTTCGCTAAAGAAAGGTCATGAACCCAATATCAAATTGAGAAATAGCTATGACCATCCCATATTTGGCTAAGTTCGAAAAAGAAGGCTTTGAAAAATGCCATGGGCAAAGTGTACATAGTTCTACTAGGTAGCACTTTACAGGAAAAGAAAATTTTCGATTGAATAAAAATTGACCGAGATGGGAGAGGGGTAATGTTCAGATTTTGTGTTGGTAGTTCCTATTTCGAATGTATCACACTGCTTTCGTACGGATTAAAAAAATGTGGTTCTACGCAAAAACGCCGATATAATAGCAGTTTCGGGAGTAGCCTCGCAATGGCCTTGTGATTAAATCAATCGCTACTATATCAGCGTTCTTGTGTATATGCTTTTGATATATTTTTTATGATCCATCGAATGGTTAACCATTTTTTAAAAAATTGAAAATTCAACACCTTTTTCAAAGTCCAAAATATATTGATTTTTTTTAAAATTTCAACCTATGTTTTTTGTTTGATCTCAAAATTAAGATCAAGCTGTTTTCTTTCGAAACCTTGAAGCTCAAAATATTTCGTTTTGTTTTCGAGAAGTGTAATAAATGATAATACAATATATCGAAGGACGCTAGCTCGGCGGAACTTACTAATTCAGCCTGCCAATTATGAATATTTCTTGTTTATAGAATTGCTCTCTGCATTTTACAGGGTTGAGACTGTCATTATAGTGTTTTAACGCCTGCATTGCAGTCACTGTAGGATGTAATGCTATAAGGAAGTAAATTTATGTGTATTTTTCAAACATAATCTATTGTAAGTAGGAAAATTGTTATTACGTGTATTTATCCATTGCCTTAAATGCATTTATAATCTATTTAAAGCTTATTTCGTTGCTTCTCTCTTTCTTCTAATTGCGAGCTTTTTAACTATTCTATTTCTGACAGACTTGGTATTTTCGTTGTCTGCATTTTTGGCCGATCTTGGTAAGGAATGAATGCATCATACTGCAAGTTGCCTGTTATTGTTGCTGCACTGCTAAATCTTGGTTTTAACAATTCTGAAGTTTTCAATATTTGTTTTTTCACATTTTTACATTCTCATTCTAATGAGAAGGCATTGGTTTTATGTGGAAAATGACTTTCGCGGATTACCTCAAATGTCGACGTTTTGATGAGACCCCCTGAGTCAGAAAAAATAGTTTTTACGACGGTGTCTGTCTGTCGTCGTTGTCGCTGTTGTCGCTGTTATCGTTGTGGTCGTTGTTGTCGTCGTTGTGGTTGTCATTGTAGTCTGTAAACACGGTAACATTTAAAGGAATTATTCGATTAGATTTTCCTTTGGCACACTTTATAAGGATATGAAAAGAAAGATCAAGTTCGATAGCCAGCTTTTTTGACGAAATTTTGAAGTTAGACGAGTATGAACATTTTCATAAAACCAAAAATTACCAGAGATATAGCATTTACAAAATTCCAAAAAACATACGGAAATAAACATGTTAAGCCAAATAACGCATGATATGATAAAAGGCAAGAGAAGAAAGCGAATCTCAGCGAATGTCATAAAAATGTACAGGATATTTAAATCGATA
>JAWWLR010000149.1:34458264-34469499 GCA_035041075.1 Acraspis erinacei
AGGACACTGCCAGGCGGGGTGTCCTAAGGCCAGCTCAGCGAGGACAGAAACCTCGCGTAGAGCAAAAGGGCAAAAGGTGGCTTGATCTCGATGTTCAGTATGCATAGAGACTGCGAAAGCACGTCACAATTTTTTAAAAATATTTCATAAAAATTTTCAATCATTTTACCCATATTTCAAAGATTTCACGAATAATAATAATAATATGTCTGAATGATTTAACAAAGATTTAAAAAGATTTTATACATATTTTAAAGGTTTCCAAAGATTCGACAAATACATTAAAAGGTTTTCGGAATTCCTCACAAAGATTTAAAAAAAATTCACAAAAATTTCAAAAGATTTAAAAGATATTGAAGATTTTATAAATATTAAAAATATTACACAAAGATATCGAAGATTTGAAAAAATACTTTAGATATTTCACAAAGATTTTACAAGTTATTCACAAATTTTAGAAAAATTTCAAACGATTCAAAAGATTTCACAATTTTTATAAAGATTTCAAAGGTTTCAGAAGATTAAAAATGCAATGGCACCAAAATTTTAAAAATATTGCATAAAAAATGTCAAAGATTCTACCCAGTTTTCAAAGCTTTCACCTATTTTTCAAAGATTTCATAAATAATAATAATAATTTTTCAATGATTTAACAAAGATTTAAAAATATTTTTCAACGATTTCAAATATTTCAAAATAATTCAAATATTTTAAAGGTTTCCAAAGATTCGACAATTATTTCAAAAGGTTTTATAAATATTACAAATATTAAAAAGACTTCACATATTTGATAAAGAGTTCAAAGGTTTCAGAAGATTTAAAATGTGATGTTACAAAAATTAAAAAATATTTCACATATTTCAAAATATTTCAAAAGGTTTTATAAATATTTTAAATATTTCATAAAGATTTCAAAAAGAGTTAAAAGATTTTTAAAACGTTCACGGTTTTTAAAGATTTAGAATATTTTCAATGATTTCACAGAGATTTCAAAATTTCCAAAAAAGTCAAAGCTTGCATAAAGATATTGCAGGTTTTATAAACATTAAAATTATTTAATAAAGAATTAAAAAATATCGAAGATTTTACAAAGATTAAAAATATTTTACAAATATTTCAAAAAGATTTCCAATGATTTCAAAGAGTTTACAGATATTTCACAAATATGTCAGAGCTTCCACGAAATATTTAAATAATTTCACAAACGTTTTATTAATATTTCACAATGGCTTGTACACCAGATTTCAAGAATGAACAACTCCTCAACAGAGCTCTTTTTCTGAGCAAGCTTAAAAAATACTGTTCCTTCTTTCTTTCTCTAATAATTTTCTGATTTCTTTTTTTCCAGATAATGCAATACCAATAAAGTCGTGGTTTAGCGATGCTGGCGACACTGCCCTTTTGAGTTTGCTTCCCGTCCTAGACGCCCTCCGCTTCACGCAAGATGTTCGCTCCGTACTTTCGAGAAATCTACATTTACACCATACCTGGTAGCATAATCCCGATCCGTCGATTTAATACAAACCGCTACTAGTTTAGTGTGTCTAGGACAGACCTATTCATTGTTATTAAATCTAGAGACATTAGAGCGCAACCCGCATTATGAGATGAGCCCTTTGACCAACTTTAAAGTGACTGCTCATGAATAATCAATGGCAATGTCCGGCAAAAACGGTTATGGTGAAAGCACTCAGTCAGCGGACACGGGGTCGTCAGCCACTACTCACGTCAGCACAAAATTTCATAGAATCATCTTATTCTTTTCTGTTTCTCCATTTAGTTAATTACACCTTTGAGGTTCATTTATTTTCGAATCAAGTTAGCCAAAGAGCAGACTTTTTGACCACCAGGTATAGTGAAAACCTTCCGTATCATTCCTGATTTTTCTCCGCGAAGAGAGTACGGGGGTCGATATGTCACCAATTAGTAGCGAGAGCAGAAAGTCTCATTTTCTATTTTGTTACCACTCGCTTCGAATGCAATTTTTATCCAGTGTGCGTCAAAAAAAAAAAAAAAAACCAGGCGTCCCAATTACAATTAACGAGTTTGGTCCCGATTGCGGTTGTAAACGGGAAAGATGTCGTCTCCTACTTTCCTAAAAACTCTTAGGATTCAATTAGAATGGGGCTTATGATTTTATTTTAAACGTTAATACTATTTTAGTATAGAACGAGATTCAGTGTACAATTGGGTCTTATCTCTTCATGGAGCATTTCCCTACTTTGATCTCTTTTCCGAATGAAAGCGACCTTTTCATTTGTCTTTTCTCGCGTTCGCATCTCTAATCTCTAGTCTCCCGGGATCCTGACGAGGTTTTGACGCTCGCTCTGTCTAGTTTAAACCTGCAACAAATTTAATTCCTCGCTAGCTAAATACACCCTAAATATCTTCAGACATTACGATAAATCTTACAGTACGATCCCTCTCTTGTATACTATTGACTTAGGATGGCTAACAGAGTACTAAATGAGCCTGTGTGAATGCAATCTCAATTTCAACTCAACAGAAACTTCTCGAAAGAAATCAATTTTTCACGCGCAATTTTCTACAGTTTTTTTAGCTAGATTTTTGATAAAATTATTGAGTATTCTAATACTTAAAACTGATTATGACTTGACGACTTTTTATTCTCAACAACTCACGTCCACTCGTATTGAGATATCGAGTTGAAAATTCGGGAAAAAAATAAAAGACAGTGAGAAACGTTTTTATGGTCCCTTGGTGCTTTTCACTCAAATTCCGAAATTTTTAACTCGATATCTTGCGAAAAAAAATTCGAGTAAAGTATGGGCACCGGTTAAGTATTACATGGCCTTAGAGCAGTTGATTAGAAGCATTGCCTACTGCCATTTTGGTAGTTCAGATCGACAAAACGTGTCGAGATTTAAGATATTCAAGAAAATCTTCCAATATATTGACCAAACGGGTTTAAAATCTGAGACAATAGGGGCTGTTTTCCTCAAATTAAAGATTAAAGATTACATTTTCTTTCTTTCTTTTCTAGATTCAGTGTTTGTAGGATAAAGAAGTTTCTGTGGAAGTGATGTGCAAAGGGGCAAGGGGAAAGGTGTTTGCTCAGGCCTAGTACTAAGTCATTTGAAATGGACTGTGTCGTTCACTGTATCAGTGAGACGACTTGTCTCGCTTATTATAATCTAATGATGAGTATTAATGACCATTGCAAAACGACGGAATTCATCTTTGTTGGGGATTTACAGTACCGAGGGAGTGAGAGGTGCAGGGAAGAGGAGAAAACAAATTGGAGAGTAGAGAATGGAAATCCATGTACAGTGGGGGCACTGAAAGTCTTTCTACATCCCTTTTTTGATGACTGGTTAAGTACTCTTAATTTTCATTATTCCAGAGCTAAACAAATTTTCTCTTTAAAGGTTTGATTGCTCTCGAAATTCGGTATAAAATGAGCCCAGGATAAAACCTGCCGATAAGATGTTTTCACATTTTTCCAACTGTTTTGTTACAACTTCAAGTTCTTGCAATTCGATACAACAATTTTTACAATTTATACTAATCGACTTTTGTAGTAAACATTGAATTTTACACTATTTTTGTAATATCTAGGTAAAAAAAAGAGCAATTAAGCCTTTAAAGGGAAATTTGGCAAGACCTGGAATAATTAAAGTTAAAGGTACTTAACCAGTTATGAAACAAGAGGTGCAAGTAGAAATTTTGGTGCCCACTGTAAATCGCTGTGTACTTTATCCGCTTGTCTAATTTAAAATTATGTATGACAGTGAACATTGTGAGGTTTGTACATATTAGAAACCAGTGTGTATTTGTAATTGTGAGAGTGATTGGTACGATTGATCGTGCAGAGTGATTGAGCCCTAACTGGTAAAAGAATTAAGTGGGCGATATATATATATAAAATATATTATATATATATATATATATATTATACATATATAAATATTGAATTTAATTATGATCAATAAAAGTCTATAAGATAACTGGATATGTTGAAGTACTGGATAAAGTCCGAAGGATAAATTCTGAGGGATTTAACTGTCGGGAGATTTTTTTGACATTATTTCGAGATTGTTTAATAGTAAAATTGTTTTGTGCAAGCTTTACTTTAGGATTAAATTGTGTCCAAATCGATAGAAGAGAGTGAACAAAGTAACTTAATAATTATTATGTGTATGTACAAAAGGGAATTTATTAATTAAGAAAGACAACATTCAGTTTATTCGCTAAAACACAATTGTGTATGGTTCTTTGTACTGCCACCGTCATGCAATAATTATCCGTACGTCTTTGTACATTTTGGTTTAATGTATACGATTCAACACAGTGAAAATATACAATTTGTCTGCTTTTGAATGGCAGTGTTTCTTCTATTAAATATCGAAGACAGTCGAAGAGGAGGAAGGAAGGAAGGAAGCGTTTGCAAAATTTGCTCGCAGTAGATTGTAGATAGTATTTTTTCACTCTTTGGGCGGATCTTCTCGGATCATTTCCAGGGAGCTGTCAGAGTTGTTGGTACTACTTCCGCTGCCAGCATCGTCCTCTCGCTCAGTGGACTTTTCTTGGTTTTGGTTTGATGTGTCCAGCTGCCACGAAGGAATAGAAGGCGGTGCGCTTGGAAATTGTTTCCTGAAATTAAAATATTGGCTCGGATGATTTGCATATCACTTTATCAAATAAAAACTGAAACTCTTTAATGTAGCTTTAATATTTAGTTTAGTGTAGACGACTATTGAAAGTTGAATTGACCATGGTTGTGATGTAAGGAACACATCTGTGAGATGTGAACTGAAACCAGGAAAGCGGGTTTAAACCTCATGAAAATTGAATGTCTGTGCAACTCATTTTTCATTGCTACAGATAGAATATGATTGACACTTTTTCAAACGTGCTGTATTACGTCATTATGAAATTGTAAGAAAAATAAAGAGATAAAAACATAGAATTAACTTTTTCTTTAATAAAGAAAAGAGAACTCTTGAAAAAAGTATCAATTATCTTTATAATTTTTCTTCTAGTGTGACCGTTTTAATCGATGACAAAAATTCCCGGTTTCTTTCCCGTTTCGCAAACATTTTTCCCGGTCAATAAAATTTAAAAAATTGAATTTTAAAATTTAAGTTTAAAAGTTTTTCAATTCAAATGCTCAATAACTTACACGTAAAAATTTCAAAATTATATTATTAAGTTACTTTAGGCTAGAAACATTTATTTTCATTTTAAATAGTTGAAGCATCCTTCAAAAGCTTAAAAATTTTATTTCAAAATCTTGAGAAAAATCAAATTTGGATTTATAAATAACAATGAACACTTATTACTTGTAGATTACAAATTAATTTAAAACTTTAAATGATATCAAATAATATAAACGAACTGTGTGTACGAACAAAATTCGACTATTCGTACTGAAATTTCGGCGCAAATACCCACAACCTAATTTAAAACAAAATGCAGATTTCAAACAAAATATTTAGGAGCTTTTTAAGAATTGTGAAAGGCTAAAAAAACATTTTTTAATAATCCTAGAAAAACTGAAAATGATTTTTCATTTTGAAAAATTATTTCAACAGAATATTTAAAAAGATTTTAAGAGATTTCCAGAATTGACAAAAAAACCCTGGAAGAATTGAAGGATTTTTAACATAAATTTGCAGGATTTTATCAAAATTGCAGGAAAAATTCTATTCATTTTAAAATATGTTTAGAAATTCTAAACAAAATTACCACACTTCGTTTAAATTACTTGACACCATATTAAGTTTTAAATTTATTTTAAATCTTTTCAAAACTTCTAAATATCTCTTAAAATTACTCAAATTTTGTATACAAATGTTAAGTGTTCAATTATTATTTCTATATAAAAATTCAACAATTTCGCTTACAAATTAAACATTTTTTAAATAGAACAATAAAAATTTGAACGTTTAAAGTTTAAAAGCTTTTCGAAATTTTAACAATTCACAGTTTTCTATGTCAAACAATTAAGTTTCAAATTGTTTACTTTTAAATATTTGGAATCAATTTACTCGTATTTAATTAACATTAAAACATTGCTACATATTAAATAATTATTCTTTTTTCATAATTCAAAATTTTCAACTTAACTGGGTTCAAAAGTGACTCTTTTAGACTGAAAAAATATTTTAAATTTAATAAAAGCCTTTAATTAAGAATATATTATTAAGTTATTTTTAAGTTGAAAATCGTTTATAAAGTTTTAATCCCATCTTTACATTTTTTGTTACATGGCTAAGATTTCCGAAATGAAACAGTATCAATCTGGAATTTCTTAAACTGTGAACGAATTTAGAATTGTTTTATGAAATAAATTATCGTTCAGTTTTTAATACTTAAAGCACAGATTCATTTTAGAAATTATTTATTTACTTATTTATATTTACATTTTATAAAATAGTACGGCTTCTTATCAAAATTTTTCAACTTAAATGCTTTTAATTTTTAATTGTGTAAGTCTTCAAGACTGTACTTTAAAATTCTTTACATTAAAAATATACGCCTAAAAATAAAAACCCAAAATTAAGAATTTTTAAACTAAAAGATTTTTGAATAAAGCGTTGTAAACTGAATGATATCATAATTGAAAAATATATCAATTCAACTAATTATTAAACAAACTGTTGAAATCGAACTTGGACAGATTTTGCTTCTTAAAATTGGTTAAATTCCTGGTAATTTCCCGGTCATGTTTGATTAAAAACGTCTATCCGACGGACGACAGAATTTACGGTTCTATCCCCAATTAGGGTGGTCAGTATTTTTAAAATTTTCGTCTCCCGGCATTATCAAAGCTTTTTGCAAGAAATCTATTGACTTTGAATCATATAATAAGTAGGATTAGAAAATTTTTGTTTCCAATAAAGGAAAATACAGAGATGCTATTTATTATGCTTTTTCACGCGTGTTCACCTATCTGGATGTTTATTTCCTATCATGAAAAATAAAAAATAAATGTAATTCAATATTTTAACAATTTGTGAAATTAAAATTGATCGAATTTTTGAAAATAAAAAAATATATCTATTTAAATATTTTGGACAATTTAATTCGAAAAGAGTTTAACTATATAATTCCTAATAGATTGCTATTTTTATTTCCTAAAATGAGAAATATAAAAAATTTCTGAAATAAAATTGATTGAATTTCTGAAGTTAAAAACACATATATATATATTAAACGATTTTTGACAATTTAGTTAGAAAAAGAGTTAAATTGTATAATTCCTAAGTAACTGCCCTAAAAATTAAACAATTTGATTTTGAATTCAATCCAGAAATTTAATGATTTCAATTTGGAAATAGGACAATGTCAAAACGTTAAAAATTATATTATTTATAATTAAAAACGTTCAAAATTAAATGAAAAACTTTTGAATTTGAATAATTTTAAATTCAAAGCAATTAAAATTTGAATTTTTGATATTGAAACCTAAATTGAATATTTCAAAGTAAAAACTTCTGAAATTATAGTATTTTATATTGTTATTATGTAACAAAATTATAATTGCATATTAAACCCGATCAAAATTTTTAAAAATAAAAAAATGAATTTAATTATTCTAAAAAAACTTTCAAAATAAATAATAATTTTAAAAGGAAAAAAATGAAAAAGTTTCTACTCTGTAGAACCTTAAGTGAATGCAAACTTCATTTAAAACTGTAAAAAAATTTAGTAGACAAAAATTGTGATGTTAAAAACTCAAACCCTTTAAAATTTTAATTATTTGAAGTAAATTTAAATCGCTTAAAAAATTAATAATTTGTAATAAATTTGAAGTAATCAAAAATAGGAAACTTCATATTAAAACACTCACAAGTGTAACTCTTCTGAAGTTTAAACTTTAAAAATTGCCGCTTAAAAAAGATTTACTTCAGACATTTTTAAATTTAAATTCTCAATAATTTGCAACTATAAAATGGAAGCTTTTAACACTTTTTAATGAGTTCTGGTTAATAAGTGTAAGTCCACGCTATCAGTGCCAATGCTTAAGAGTTTGAGAAATGAATCAATAAATTTGTAAATGTTTAAAATTATATCATTTTCAGCAATTTTAAGTTTAACAAAATTGAACGATGAAACATTGATTTTAATAGAATACTTTTTATATTAGAAGTTAAATTATTTTAATTTTAAGTCGATATAAATTAATAATTGTTCAATGGTTATTTACACATCAACATTCAATACTTTAATTTAGAAATTAAAAAAGGAATTATTATAATTGAAACGAGTCAAGGCTATTTCAAAGAATTCAGTTTTTAATATATTATTTATAATTGCTTATTTTTAACGGGCAAGTAAATATTTCAAGATATTAAGAAATTGTTTTTTTTGTATTAAAATGGTAACTCGTTCACATGAAAATCGATTTTTTCAGCATTTCTTTTTCATCGATTGAAATTTTTATTAAATTGTGATGTAAAATTACGTAAATGTAATTTTTTTGCACTTTTTTCAATACAAAATGTGCTTTTTTCTTGAATTTTCAACAGTCAAAGATGGAAGAAAATTAAAAATGTGTGATTTCAACCGTTGGAAATTAAAGGAAATTGATAAGAAATGTTATATGTACATAAATTTACATGAGAATTTAACAAATAAATATTTCAATCCATAACATTTTTTGATTAAAAGCCGCTTTTTTGTAAACGGCAATTAATGATTTGGTAAATTATTACTCACCCATTGAAATATTAGTAGGAAATTATTGAGATTAAAAAATTCCAAATATTTTGATCATCTCATTGTAAGTCTTACCAAAAAAGAATGTAAAGTTCTTTAAATTGAAAATGTACTCAAAACAGCGAAGGTCTAAAAAATTTAGAATTACGAATTGTAAAGTGAATAATTGAATTCCTTGTTTAAAATCCGATTATTAATAATTTTTCCGAAAATCTCGGGCCAATTCAGAATTACATATAACTGCTTCGGAAATGTTTCTGTTCCAACTTAAAATTAACATTTTTTCTCGAAAATTCACTGTTCCAAGTCAGAATTACAATTCTTTTCAACATTTCCTTTTCCAAGACAGAATTAAGTCTTTTTGGAAAATTCTTTGTTCCAGATCTGCATTATATATATTTTGATAAAAATAAAATATCTGGTACAGATCAGAATTACAGATAGTTCCAAGTCAGAATAATAGTTAAATGTATCTTTTGCAAAATTCCCTGTACCAATTAAAAATTATCATTCTTTGAAAAAAATTCCAAACGGCATCACTTATATTATTGCCATTATCGACAATAAAGTATTTTGCATTGTTCGTTTCATGATTGAACAAAATGAAAGTAATAAAACATTTTTTTTTTTAACTTTTAAGATACATTCAAGTATAATCGAATGAAAAATCCCGATTATTGAGCCAAATTCCCGGGGTTTCGCCTAGGCAGATACTTTGAAAAAGAATAAGCAGAAAGTGAATTTATAAAATTATTTCCAATCTTACTTTGACAGAAGTAAGGATTTCAAACTAGCCAAATCTTGTTTTAATTCTTGGACCAACTGAGGAATCGTTGGATCCACTGACTGACTTTTCGTCAATTTTTGAACATCGTCTTCCATTTTGGAAAGCGAGTCCTTGACTTCTTTCATAGAACGCTGAATTGTTTGGTCCAATTCGACAACGGGATCCTTTGGAAGATCCCGTTTCTTGCCACCGAACAGGAATGGTGCGATAAATTTCTGTAAATAGAAATTCGATTAAAGATCGATATCTTGATTGATTATAAACTGACGATAAAAGTGAATGAGTTCACAGATAAAAAATATCGTTGCACCTTGTAAAACCAATAGACGCAGTAAAAAGTGGCACCAATTAAAGCTGCTACGTTGAAGAATTCTTTGACTCTGTAAAATAATGTTGGCTGCATGGAATGCTGTTGAAAGTATGGATATGGTTGCATCGATGGTGGTATCGTGACAGCTGTAAATTCATTTTGATTTTGGTTTTTAAGCGATACGTTTGCCAAGTCACAAGCTCTCTGAATTTCCTCCTCTGTTAGCCCTTTTTTTCTCAAAAAATCCTGCTTTTGCTTTACAGGACTTGTAACTACTTTTGGATTTAGGAGGAACTTCACTGCTGTGCTTACCTGTATAAATTAAATTTTTCTACTCAATAGTTATACCATATCATATACAATGCTTTCAAATATTAAAAAAATGTTCTTTTGTTTTAAACGAAAGATTAAATTAAATTCATAAAAAAGTACATAGGTATGAAAAATTAAAAAGTATTATAAAAACTTCGCAATAACCTTATATTAATATATTTTTTTAAATGTAACACGTTGAGCAAAATATTCACATTTGATTTAATAAAGCAGTGCAACTAAAGACTATAAATAGAAAATGAGAAACGTAAACAAGTCGCATTGTATGTTTATATGTATCTTTTGTCTACATAACCTAAAAAGAGATTTCGTTTAGAAGAAAAAATGGTTGAATTTTCTTTATATGAGGGGCTTTAATAATCAATTTTGAAATTAAAAATAGTGAAGCAATACACAAAAAAAGAGGAGTGGGATTTAGAATAGTTAATTGTCTTTTCTTGCATTGCAATGGGTACAAAGGTTATGTGCAACATTTATTAATTATTTATGCAAGTATCAGATATATAAAATGAAATTTACCGAACAATTGAAAGATATATTGCAGTAATTGGAGATCAATAAGAACAATAAGAATTCAGTAAATATATTAGTTACACTTACAAGTTGTTCTCGGAGAGGAACTGAATTGTTCGTATCTTGTTCAGTCATCGTTTCACTTGCGACCTGAATATTGTAGGTTACGTTGCTTATCTATCCAGCTTATCCAGCGAATACAGTCTCATAAATTACGCAACAATCGAAAAGAGAAACTTATTAATCACATATTCTTTTTCATCATAATAAATTAATATGAGGATTATCACCGGCTGCCATCACGCGAATAAAGAGGAATGTTGGTTAATGCGCATGCACGAAAAATAATTATTTCTTTTTTGTTTGTATTTTTACCAATTTTGAGTATTTTCATTATCCAAACGAATTTTTCTGCATGAAATTAATTTAATCTCAGATTCTTAGTCCTCAGCTTGTAAACCACATTTAAGAATTACCTTTTTATATTATCGTTCACCATGAATCAGCGAAAACGATTTGGTTTGAAAGTGTTTGAAATTTAGCGCCAATTCAATTCAAAAGAAAAAGAGTCAAAAGAGAAAAGTCATATTTATCCTACATTTTTTCA
>JAWWLR010000149.1:34573686-34587694 GCA_035041075.1 Acraspis erinacei
CAAAAATGCATTAATTTCCATTAAAATGATCTACTTTTAAATCCAAAAACCCTGGAAATCATTGTTCTTTAGTGATATGTTCATAATGCAAATATCTATGCAGGTAGAGGTCCAAATGCTTCCATTTACATTGGAATCGATTAAATGTGACTTCCAAGAGATTAAGAAAGTGATTTTATTCATTGGAACGACAAGTGCTTAATGGATCCTCCTCGTTTTTAATTGCAAATCTCAATGCATTTTTACCGAATAGAGTGCTTCATAAAAAGTGGAAATAAAGGATAAAAATATATTGTTTTATTTTTCATCAAATTTGAGATCGCTCGTGAAATGTAAATTTATTATTGCAAAAATGTGTTTGAAATTAAAGAGTCTTAATGAAAGCTTCCGTCTTTCTGTGAATTACTTACTGGAACAATAAAATAGTGTTCCTAAAATACAAATAGCAAAAATGTAATGGAAGCCGTTTGTCAAAATGAGACCTAACTAGTAAAATTTAAATTTCAAGAACAATAAAAAACAGGGAATCGATTTTGAATAATAAGCACATCCATCATTTCAAATATAATTAATGCACTCTTATGTAACGCATTTACGGAATTTTCAGGTCAGTTGCATTAAATGTGACAAAAAATATTTCATAGAGAAGAAAAGGGACCTAACTAACCCTGTATAATATTTTTGACTTCAGATTCTTGTTTTAAGAGCTATACAGAACATTTATAATAATACACGACTTTTTACCCTTATTTAAATTTCTCTCGTAGTGACGTGTATTCAATTTTTGGGTGCAGTTCCGAAAAGTACTTACCTCTGTATTGTGACTCGCTGATGACGAAAGTGATAGTAAAAATACCCGAAATTTTGAATTTTTAACGTCTATGGTGTTTCTTAAACTTATCGCTTAAATCCATTATTGTTCGAGAAAAATGGGATAAGATTCAAACAAATATGTTTTCCCAAAGGACGTGTCTGCTAGGATGGAGCGAAAAAAGAAAATTTTCAGATCGTAGAGAGTAAAATAAAAAAAATGGTTAGTTGAGCCAACTATTTAGTTACTAAGATAGGGTACTCCTATTTTTATTAGTTCGTATAACAATTACATTAGCTGCCGCGACTATTCAGTTAGTACCAGCAACTAAGTAAATAGTTGGCCGAACTGACCATTTTTTCCGTGTATACATAAGAACAACATAACCTGATACATCAGTTTCAGGTTAGTCCTGAAGAAGTGAAGTACACTCGTTTGCCGAGCGAACGAGCAGCTCGGGACCGAGACCTGCCGAGTGAACGATTACGTGAGGGGGCTCCCACTTTCGAACATCTCATTGCGTGTGTTAGTCTATAATAGTCGGTGCCCGCCGGTGCGCATACAAGTACCAGTCCCACGGGTGGGACTGGTGCAGTAAGCAGCTCGTTCGCTCAGCAAACGAGTGTAGGTGATTAAAAAAAATCATAATGTAAAAAGCATTCTTTTCCTGGGTGCCTTTGGTTTGTACTTTGGTCTGTGTCAAAAAAGCGGCTCAGGACCACATATTTGTTGAGAAGTTTCAGCCACTAGTTGGACATCGCGTTCAACGGTCTGTGTATGGCAAGGATAGCTGAAAAGAAATTCATCTCCTGCTTCATAATTCTTTACAAAAGTTTGAATATCTTTATAAGGGCTTCCCATCGCCAGTGGTGGTTTTGTCTTCCTTCAGTCGTCACAATTAATCATTTCGGTATATTTGTTGGCTTCGAAGCGTAATTTAAGGATTTCAAATTTGCGAAGTGATTTTGCGATGTCTGCCTTCCTTCTGCAATACGACTGACACCAAGTTCACGCACACGCATTTCAGGGTCATGAAGCATTTAGACTAGAATGTTATCTGTATGAGCAAAATAGGCGCTTTCTTTGGTGACTTTTTCCACAATAGCTCTCTGTTTCTGTTCCATGAAGCGCGTCAATTTAATTAAGAGACAAAGAGCAGGAGCTCCATCAACGCATTTTTTGCTGTACTTGATGTAAAGCCACAGTGGAACATACACCTTTAGGATAAAATTGATCAATAAAATTTGTACCTCACTCGGATTAGAGATGCTAATGTAGAGCCACATGAACCCATTAGCTGTATTGAGCCATTTTGATTTAACAGTTTTCCCAGGGTTCTATCCTTGTAAGCGGGCAGAGAATTCTCCTTTCAAATAGCTATCGCCATTTTGAAGAGATACTTTTGATGTCTGCATAAATCACTTATATCTGTTAGATTTAAATCAACTGGTATTTCGAGTGGATGAAAGTTTACCACGTGGAGCTTTCCTCAATCCGGAAGCTGGCGTCCAAGAGGTCCCAGACCCATATACTTATTACCAGGCTCTTCAATGAGAGATACATGCACTTTCCTGATAGTACTTCGACGTTTCATATTTTAGTCATCAACTTCTATCCACAAGGTATCATCTCTGCTATCAAAAAATAAGCCTTTCAAAATCTGAAAATGTGATCTATCCTCTTCCTATATTAATTCGCTCAAATTTTCTTTCTGTCTCCTTATTTTGCTCTTGTAAATTACGTGGAACATATCTTCAGATGTGTTAAACCCGTTATCTTCTAACAAAGCGTTTCCAAGGGTATTAAATTGTTGAGAAATTTATTTGATAAATTTGTGAAAATATTTCAAATGCAGTCCCTGAGGAATTATTTGAGGCGCAATTTTACGATCTCATTTCTACCAATTTGTGGTCTTTGTTTTTTTAAACGTAGGGTGTAGGCTCTTGACACTGTCTCAGTCGTGGTTTTTTGAAAATTAGTTTAGTTCACAATTTAAAATTGTGTTCAGTGCGATTGAAAATTTAAGCTTTCTTTATTTTGCTTTTATGAGGTTTTTAAAACCGATTAATTGTCAAAAATATTAAAGATAAATAACCGAGAGAGATGTTTCTAATGAGTCGCTTTACAGTGTTCTTGGAAAACATATTTCTCTTATTGTAACTCTTTTTGTGTTAGTATTTTTCACAAACTGATTTTTTTTAGCATTTGTTCGTTTAAACAATTTTTTAAGAAACATAATTCTTTTCAAACCTCCTTGTGCGATTTTTTTGCATACTTTGGTTTCTAAACTTTATGTTGGTTTAAAAAATGTACTTTCAAATATTATATCTGGAACAAGTGCTCATAAATTTATTTAGACACAGCATATTTTGATTCGACGACGACTCTGAACCTGGAATTTTCAAACTCGATAGAGAAAAGTCTCAACCATGAACTGCATCAATATAGCTATCAACTTTCTCGTCAGCTGTCTTTTCATCCATATTATCACTAAGAGTATCTTCGCTTTCGATAATAAAACTACACTTTTCAAAGCTTTCAGCCCTCTCAAATTTTTTCACACTTCTTGATCTCAGCGTTTCTTCAATTTTCATTTTGGTTCTCTCCAACAGTCATCGCTCGCATAGCCCTGCGATCATTCAGAAATTTTCTATTAGAAACAGGAAACTTTCTTAGATTTTCCCAGCGATATTTTGGGTAATCCTTACATTTACAGGTAGCAATATCAAATAATGCAGTAATATTTTCATCCTTAAACTTTGTCTAAATGTATTTCACTTCCTTTTCGTCGACGTAAAACTTACGCCTTAACACTTTCATGTACTTATCGTCAAGTAGATCAACTAATTTGCGAATTCTTCGTTTACGTATTACGTATATAATAGCAACAGCTTCCCATATCTCAGTAATACTACTTACCACTTTATCTCGAATATTTGAGTTTGATGGATTATATACATTTTATTTTCACTGTGACGAATCCAAATAATATTTTGGAATACCTCTTGCTTACTAGGTGGTGTTTCGTTGGATAAGGCAGTTGAGAAATGCTACAAGTCTCCGTAAATTGGACAAAAGCTACTCATTTTCTCAGAAAAATATCTCACTTTTCTACTAAAAACACGACGGCTAAAATGATAAGTTGTCGTAATGGTTTTAAATTCCAATAAATTTATTGAAGAATAAGCTCTACCCCCCCCCCCTTAGATTGGTCAATTTACCAAGATTAAACAATATTTCGACTTTTAGTACCTTTATTTACTATTGTCAATGACTTTTCATGCATTTAAACTAAGCAGAAGATATATATTTCAATTCCACTGTTGTTACGCATGTAGTTTAAATATTCGTTGACATCCGGCTGCATAAAGATATTGATTGATCGAAAAAACCTATTTGTCGGACCCCCCTTGAAAACTCGCCATTGCATGCATGTGAAGAAGGAGTAATGTGGCCACTTCCAGCCCAGCGGTCTTCGTACATGCGAACTTTGCCGCCGGGCCAACATGAAACTTTACGCCCGCTGCAATCAAAACTTTACGCCCGCTTTACCTGCACTGCACCACGCAAGTCGGACGCCCGGCAGAACTGATATTATCATATAATTTAAATTAAAGTGCTTTTTATATGAACCCTTTCATCATAAAATATTTACGAAAGGGAAAAGGGGGAAAGGGAAAAAGAAAATGGGGACATGGAAAAACGCGACAAAGGGTTGAAGGAACGGGGAAGGAAAAGGGGAAAGGGAACCAGAAAAGGGGAATACAGAAACAGAAAAGGGAAGAAGAAAATGAGAATCCGCGCCCTTTTCAACGTTTCGTGGTGGACAAAAGTGCCACAAGTCCCATTCCAAGTAGTTCGACTCTTTGTACAAACACTTTCCTTTTTTCTCAAAAAATAATTTTTTTTTCGAGACATTGTGTGAAACATGAGATATATTTTTCAAAGATCTACAACTTTTAATTGATTGTTTTTTGTACATTTTCAATATTTAATTAATTAACCGGTCACAGAAATAATGTATGTCACATACCTTCCTCTTTCCAACGTCACGTAAGGGGGGGGGGGAGAACGCACCCCTGTGACTATTCACAGAAATAATGTTGAACAAACCCCAACCATTTTCCAAAGTCACGTGGGGGATGAGAAAGCACTCACAGAGTTCCGAAATCATAAAATTTTGTCGGTGCCTCTCTGGCTGTATGTCTGGCTGTATGTCTGTATATCTGACGGTATGTATGGTTACTTGAATGTTGTACCCATGCCAACTTTTGTAGGATTTGTCTAATCGACTCCGCCTTTGATGCACTTGTTAAGGTTCCCAAAATGAAGGTTAGCTTCGTGAAGCATATATTTACAACCAAAATTAAAAAATTTAGATCATTTTCAAAATTTGAAGTTTCTTTTTCTCAACTTTTAGACATTTTTGACAAAATTCCTTGTAGATAAGAAAGTATATAAATGTATATAGAAAGAAAATATAGAAAGCTTTCAATTTCGATGAAAATGATAAAACTTATATACTATTGAAAATTTTGAAAATGTTCAGAAAAAAAACAAATTTTCTGATAGATACGGAAATTTCATTAAATTTCTTCACTAGATATCAAATATATTTAGAAAAAATGTACGTTTAATTTTACAATTGGACAAAAATTCCAAAATTTAGAGCTATTTCAACATTTGAGAAATAATGTTGTAAGAGTTTTAGAAAATTTTGTCAAATTTGCTGGTACACATCAAAAATACTTGCAAATTATCCAAATCATATTTCCGATTTTGATGAAAATTAAAAAATGTATATGCTTTTCAAAATTTTCAAAAAAACAGGAAACAATTTTTTTTAATATGTTAAAAAATATCATTCTAAATTTCTACCAGATATTAAATAAATGTTTTTTGTAAACCATTCTTCTTAAATTTTTCCATTAAACAAAAATTCAAAAAGTTGGATCATTCTCAAAATAATGCAATTTTTTGTTTTCAGAGATCCATAAGTTTATAGCATTATTTTTAGTAGATTTAAGTATTTATAAAATTGGATAAAATGTAGTTAAAGTGTGCACATTCAAAGTACGAAAATGGGCACGAGAGCGTACCGGTCAATGATAATTTGCCCACGCAGCGAGCATCTTTTTTGTTGTTTTTACGATACTTAGATCTATTTTTGATTATGAAATAAAAATCATAATTTTATCATCTTTTATTTCTTGATGGTGTTTTTTCTGGATTGCCTTTATTTTTTAGTTTTATAAAATATTTGTCTATTCGTGAGGTTAAATTTATTTTTCTTATTTAGTTTCATTAACGAAGTTTTTAGTTTGATAAGCTAGATTTTAACATCTGATGTCAGCGGGCATTTAAAAGTATTTTATATCCCTCTTCAAAGATCATCACACTTTTTAATGTATTTGAAGATTAATTAGATTCTAGTTACATAGATTTTATTACAGAATTTAGTATAGAGGACATAAACTACAAAACTAATAGATACGTTCAGTTGGCTTTGTTTTTGCTTATCAGGTCTAGAAAAATGTTTAAAGAAAACTGACCATTGTAGTTTCATATCATTCCACTCTATGATTTTCTCGTGTAATTGGATACCCATGTAATTTTAATAAATTGCGAAAGCTGCATTTCCTCTGGCAAAGAATTTAAATCCAATACAATATCCTTAATGCATAATACTAGCTCTGCTTTCTATTTTTATTAGTATTCTGAGAAAAAGAAATTGACTTTCTTCTGCGTTGGCTCAATTTCCATGATCCAATAAAAACTCTCATAATAAATAACAAAGAAAGTAAGTATGTACAAAATAAATACTGAGAAATAGTCAAGATTATGGCGTATAAAAAATAAGATCGCTCCCGCAAAGAAACGTTTTTTTAAACATTAATCTCGCACATCGGCAGAATGGCAAATTCCCAAATTTTTTGTCAAGGCGATTTTTTTGGTTCCATGATCCCTTTGCATAGGATTGGTTTTCATCGAGAATTTTGAATTACGGACTTATTTTTTTTTCGAAGGTAAGAGGCTGTTGCAGTAATAAATTATTTGCAAGGTGGAATCCTACAACTAAAAAGCTTAGATAAGTTATTATATAACGAGGAATAAAAGCGAAAATTGCTTTTCTTTCTTGAGTTACAGAAGTAGAAGTAAAAACTTAAAGTATTGCAGTACAATTTATTATGGGTCGATACAGAGCTCGTTTTATTCTACTTAGAAAAGGTGGAATGTCTGCACCTCGAGAGACCAGAACCCTACAATTCGATTGAAGCGATCAAGTAGATCGGTTCAATCGAACCGCACCCGTATTCTCCCACACTTATATTGTAAAAGCAAACACCTTTGAAGTATATGACAACGGAAAAGATTCAATGAATTGAACGTTTATCAGGATTTCTTATTTTTCGTCTTTAATTATTTCAAAATTTTATTTCATTATTTCAATATTTTTTAGATTTTCTGTGTTGGTTGTTTATTGGTGTTTGATGATAGGGTTAGAATTACATAATCAGAATATTTGTTTGGATGTGACAAAAACAACATCGGACAATAGTTTTTACGTAAAAACTGATAATACAGGCGGTAAATTCATCTCTGATATATGTGAGATGACAGATATGTTCAGATTCAAAAAACATTTTTTGTATTAGAAAAACCTACTCTTCAGCAGTTGCTTAAAATTTGTGGGATATCCATGAGATATTCAGTTTGTGTCCCGAGTTATTCCACTGAATATCATACCAAGCGGAAGTTGTAATATCTATAGGATATCTGCAGGAAATCCTGGGATAACATTTTTTCATAAAAAAATCATAATAAAATCGGGCCCTTACATTAAATTGATATTAAAGTATGTCCTAAGTATGCTCTAGGATATTCATAACGCATCTTATAACATGTTCAAGAAGGCGGAAATATTGATATCTTTGAGATATCCATAGCATAGCTTGGACTATGTTTTTATGTTTTTTTTTGTACAGTAAAATGGCTTATAAGCGAGATATTTCTAAAATTTGTTATCATCAAATTATTTCAAGTGAAACGTTTGAATATTTCCAAGACATATCGAAAATTCCCCACGATGAAATACGAATATCCTGGGGATATTGAAATTTCTGCTTTCTAGAGTATCTTGTGAATACTCTGATAATATATCTGCACTTTTAATGATATCTTAGAGATTCTCACCAGACATGTCATGAAAATTGCTTGACTGTGAGAAGAGATTCCAATGTAATGAAATGAAATATCATTACAATATCCCTAAAAAATATATTTCTTGTATACACGATGTTCACAGGATATCCGGATATCCTCATTAGGATTTAAAAAATAATTAGTTTGGGCCTCAGATGGATATCTTTCGGGATGGGATATCTTGGAAAATATTTGTGGATATCATGTAAATATCCAAGGGACAATTCTTTAATACTTATACATTAATGTGATTATATTTATTAAATTTTATTTTTATTTTTCCGAAAACTAAAACATCTTTTTCAGTCTTTATGATTTCTTCCAACTTCTAAAAACTTATATTTGAAGAGTGGTATTACAAAACAAGGTAACCAAAATATTGATAAGAAATTGACTTATTGCATAAAAAATTCTTAAAAAGTTAAATATGCAAAAGAATTTTTTCGAAATCGCAATTTTTGTTACAGTAATTTTTATTTTTATTCAACTTTAATACAATTTTAGTCAAAATTTAGTCAAAATTTCAACCAAGTAAGAATTTTTTTCGGCCTGCTACCATTGATATTTTTTGAAATTATTATCGTTAAATGAGAAAAAAAATATTTTAGTATTTTTCAGATTTTTACTAAAAATGCCTGTCATCCTGTTACATCGCGACATTCAATTTTGATTTTCTGGGAACAGGATAATTTTTTTGGAGCAAATATTTATATTATCATTCAACATTCCGAATTTCGGGAATAAGGTTTTACTTTTGCAAATAATTAAAAATTTTATTTTTAATTGCTATCCGAAGCCGATTTTTTAACCATATAAAATTTTAATCTTACATTTTTTTGTATATTTTCTCGAAATTGGCTAACCTTTCTGACCCTTTTTAACCTTTTTTTACTTCGCTTCCATAAATCCCATGAATTCCGTAAATTCCTTGAGTTCCGTGAATTCCCTGAATTCCTCGAATTCCTTGAATTCCATAAATTCCACTAATTCCTTGAATTCCATGAACTCCGAAAATTCTCTAAATTACGTAAATTTCCTCTTTTCCATGAACACATAGAATCCTTTAATTCCATGAATCCAGAAAATTCCTTGAATTTCATGAATTCCGCGAATTCCTTAAATTTCATGAATTTCGCTAATAACTTGAATTCCTTGACTTCTGTTAATTTCATGAATTTCGTGAGGTCCTTGAATTCCATGAAGTCTGCGAAATCCGTGTCTTCTGTGAATTTCATAAATTCCGCGAATTCCATATATTTCGTGAATTTCTTCATTTCTATAAATTCCCTGAATTTCATGAATTTCGTGAATTTTATAAATTTCTTGAATTCCTTGAATGCGATGAATTCCGTAAATTCCTTGAATTCTATTAATTCCGTGTTTTATTGTGCACAATTTTCGTCTTACAAACGCTCTAATACATGCAGTAGAATGCTAGACGGTGATTTAACGATTTACAATACTTAGAATATATGTATTGCAATTTCCTCATTCGAATACCATGTTTGCAATTTTACATCACGCTTGTTTTTAGAACCCTTGTAGAAGTGTTGTAGAATTCCAAACATTTTTAACAGTGTATAAATTGTTTTTTCACTCATGCCAAAAACCTCCAAAAAAACCCAAAATATTTATCAATTGCGCCGGGACCAAAATTAGGTATTTTTCGTAGATTTTGAATCCTTGTATCCGAACAAAAAATATTTCTATTTTTTTAGGTCTATGGGAAAATTGAGGGCAAGTGCGTTGTGGCCATTGCCTTAAAAGAACGCAGGGGACGAAATTTTTTGTGCCCACATTTTCAAGCTTGGAAAAAGAAATATATTTTTGACGAAAATCCTATATAGGGGTTTTTCGAGGGTGCTCTTTCAGAACCTGTTACTTATTTTGTAAACAAAATTGAATATCTTTATTATTTTTGAGTTTAAAGAAAAAAGTCAACATTTTTTTATAATTTTTTTAAAATCAATTTTAGTTATTCTTTCTGCATTTGGATAATCATTTCACCGCTAGAAATCGCGGTCTGATTGTCTGATGTTTAAAAAACCCTGGCTCTTATTTTTTCCAAAATGGCGGTTTTTGTGACACACCGTGATGTTAAAGTTCATGATTTTTTTTCTCGAAAAGTATAAACTTAAAGAAAAAACGTTATATTAAAAAAACTGCTTAGAATTGCTCTAAGAATTCGTATCAATTTTTTTAGAAGGTTTTGGGCCAATTTTGAAATTTTGAACTGTGACCATTTCTGAAAAATCAAAAAATGGCTCAGAAACTACTGAAAAAATCGAACGTGTACCTTTTTGAGACAAAAAATATGAAAGCACGTATTACGTAATCATACAGGGTGGACACGCTGCGGTTTACCAAAAAGTATCCAACCCCTCATGCACACCCATAAGAATATCATTGGCGTGTAAGACAGGTTGCATACATTTTGGTAAGCCCTAGCGTGTCCATCATGTATGAGATGTGCGTCGAAGAAAGGGGGCTTACTCTAAAAAAATCGAAATCGAGGTTTTTACACCTTTCGATAGTTTTTGAGTTGCTCTTTTTAATGAAATCATACAAAAATTCCCAGCGTTATTATTTCCAATAATTGAGTTGTTAGGTACCCGAGAAATCGGGTTTTCGCTCGAGAGCTAGAGATCCCGTGAAACACGGGCAATAATAACTCTGCGAAATAAAAAATGTTTAAAATCATTCAAGGAAGACGTACGATTTTTTCAGAAGTTTCTGAGCCATTTTATGATTTTTCGAAAATGGTCAAAATTTAAAAATTCAAAATTGGCCCAAAACCTTCTGAAAAAATTCATACGAATTCTTCGAGCAATTCTAAGGGGACAGAAAGTCCAAAACCAGGGTTTTGAAAACGTCAGACATTTGCACCGCGATTTCTGGCTGTAATATGATTATCCAAATGCAGGAAGAATAACAAGAATTGATTTTAAAAAAATTATACAAAAATTTTGAATTTTTTTCTTTAAACTGAAAAATAATAAAGTTATTCAATTTTGTTTACAAACTCTTTTCTCCTTAAATTATAAGCTAATAATAATCTAGAAACTGAGTTCTGAGTTTTGGATGAAACTAAGAAATCAATTTTTAATTACCGATCAAACTAGTAAACACGTGCAACCTAGCCTTAAAATATAAAAGCCATCTCGTGCTTTTATTTTACTTTTTTTAAATCAAAGTCTTTTCGCCTTTATTAAGCCACTAGTAATCTAGAAATAAAATACTCAATAAAACTGAGATTTTATAATAAGTTTTTTAATGTGACAAGTCTTTAATAATAATTAAAATACGTGTACTGATTGTGTTGAATCCCATTCAGAAAATTTCCAGGAGTTTATTTGTACTTGAATCATGTCAGGTTGTCTGACCAGTTTAGACTTGCACTACTGAATTCCAGCTATTGAATTCTGTCTAATTTCAAGGCATACAAGCCAGATTGCAGTTGGCTTATTGAAAGCGATTCTTGGTACCCAAAATCACTACCTATGCAATATACATATTGTATAATTAGACATCGTGGTAGAGGATCTATTCCGAATAGTAAACGGCCGGTTGGTCAAAATCGGGTTTACATGCTGCCTGAACGTATTGCAAGCATGTCTATGCACGTGCATTTTCAATACGCCAATAAAGCTTCTTTGAAAGTCAGTTCAGTTCAATTGCCATTACTCAGATATCCTTTAATTAAGATTACATGTAATTAAAAACTCGTTTCACATTGCATTCAATTTAATTACTAACTTCCTTTATTGACACTTGTACTTCTAATATATTCTGCTTTGTACTCCTTTTTTATTTCTTTTCTTTTCTATACACCTCTATACACCTCGCAGCGGGACAAGAAAAGTTTGCATGGAAATTAACTAAATTTCAAGGAGATTTAAGCGACATGATTTTTTATTTGTAATTGATCCCATGTTTTGCAACTGCTTATATTGTTCTAAACATAATAAAAACAGTAAAAACACTCTTTACAATTAATAGCCAGGAGATTGCATCATTTAAAAATTTTGCTTTTTCATATTAACTAATTAATGAGTGAGAGTGCTACTTTATGATAAAAAATACTTAGTGTGCTTAGTGTCTAAGATATAAGCAAAAAACAATGCTGGGTTACCATTTGTTTCAAATCCAAGGTAATCAGTTATTTTATAAATAAATTTCATACACAAATGCATATCTGATCCATTTCACGCTCAAAACACCTAGCCCCGTTAACAAAATTTATAAAAATGTATCGGCAATTAATAATTTTCTTCATTTTTTAATATATAAAAACAATTTTTTATTCTTTAAGTAAATTTTATAAGCAAATACCGGTTTTGTAGATTTTCAACAAGCATACTTAATTTTTTCAATGAATGTAACTCTAAATAACTTGGAATAATCTGCCCCTTGTGTTACTGTATCAAAGCACGATCACTTGTCATTTCATAAATAATTTTATAAATAAATCCAAAACTTAACCAATCCCATGTTTTTTTACAAAATCGAATACTAATAACTCAGAAAGGACCTTATTTACAAAAAGACTTTGTCAGGCGACAACATTTGTTGCTTATTTAAATAAATTTCCTAGTTCTTTCTTCTTAGACCGGCTTAGAATTAATTCACCTTTCGCCATCTACATGTTTCTGTGTTTTGAGGAAACAAGATATCTCTAGATAAGTAAGTAATCAAACTATTTAGTGTTAACATTATAGGAAACGTGTATTTCGAATTAAGAAACATAGGTAGTCAGACTATTATACACATTAAATAAAGGTCATGTTTTTCTATCTTTGATATTTTATTTCCAAAATTAATTAAATTACTTTTATAAATTAAAATCGTTCAAAATAGGATAATTTCTAACTGGAAGCCTTAATACTTTCAAAATTTGTAGTGCGTTGTTCTGAAGCTCTCAACGGCTTCACATTTTATTAAAAATTGGTCCTAAATGCTATAGAACAAATCAAATTTTGCAGCCCTTTCAATAAACTTTCACCTTCACCGGTACCAGTTTGAAAGCAAACAGCATTGAACATGATATTTTGTCGTATTTGAAAATTTTTCTATTCATAATCTAAAATTGTTCAGTTTTAATGGCTTAAACCTCAGATTTTAAGTTTAGTTGCCACCCTGTAATTTGAAAATATTTAATTTATGTTTAGGATTGTATTTTTAGTTTGTTTTATTTTTACAGAAATCGTTTTGCAAAAATTCGAAATGTCATAAGGACCTTAAATCGTGCCAGATTTAAGGAAAGCAAAAGTTAGGTCACACGACATTGACTGTTCCTCGACATTTCAGTGGAAGATGCCATACATCCTCTTATCGAGGAGCTGTACTCAGAAGTTTTTCTCATGTGCTTTCTGAATCCGGGCTTTCAGGACTGAGTATTCGCGATGGACAAGATTTGATGCATTCTGCTCACCCTTGATACTGAAGTTAAGTCCGAGTGTTTCAGCAGCCTCCTTCGCTGATTTGTACAGAAACGCTCCTTTGTCCACTTCTTCATGTTTCCTCGACATTTTAAGAAGAGGGTCTCTTCCATTTGCGACTCTATGTACTTTAACCAAAATAATCCTGTTGTGAAGACATTCAAGATTCAATATTCTGTAAACCCCTTGACGGTGGTCAAGGTGGTCACGGAAAATCAAGTGAATAAAGTACTACCGGGACGGCAAGCATGTTCGTTGCAGATAATTTGTGCCTTGCCGACAGTTCGGAAGACCAAATCCGCCGGATCAGCCGTTTATATCTGCTTCGGAGAGTATCCTTTATAGATGTCACATCCTGAATGCTGCTCTGTGCCATTAAGTTTTCCTCGCTTCAAATAAACCTTGGCGCACTTTGCTAACCCAAATTCCATTCCTATTTCCTTAGTGTATCGTTCGACAATCCCTAGAGCTACATGTAGGTGCTCCTTACTTTTAGCATAGATCTTAAGGTCATCCATGTAAAATACATGAGTGGCCTTGTGCTTCCGATTTGAAG
>JAWWLR010000149.1:34787976-34799719 GCA_035041075.1 Acraspis erinacei
ATCTCACAGGAAATATTAATAGTACATATAAAATAATAAAGTTTCATTTTAAACAAAGAAACGGCATCAGACCGTACTGAAATAAAATTGAACCATACTTGGTTCATATTGAGCAATACGAATATTGAAAGCAATTCAATTGTTTTGCAGTTTTTGCATTTATCAAGAGAGCGAACATAACTGAAGTTCAAAACAAGTTTGTAAGAAAATTACATGAAACAAAATTGAAGCCCTAGTTTTTTTCTGTGTAGATTGCGTGTCAAGGGGAGAAATTGCAGTCTCCCCTTGGCACACACTCTAATTTCCACACAACCTTCTGTAATTCTACCTCTCGTTTCTAATTGGACGACTGATCAGTTAGATAGCTTGAGGGCCAACTAACTTTAAGAAATCATAGAAAGGCATGCAACAAAGAATTTCGAGCATTACCAAAGTTCAACCACTACAACCCCAAATGATAATAATAAATTAACTTTTTTTCTGCTTACAAAAAGTAAAACTACCATAGAAAAGGTAATAAAATAACAAACTAAATAGAAAATAAAAATACAAATCTAAAATTTAAAAAACAAATTTGTTGATGAAAAAATGAAATCTCTAGCTCTTTAAAGATTAAAGTTTTTAGTGCAGAAATTCAATTAATTTATAGTCGAATAATTATTTTAAAAATTTGGAAACAAAACAGTTGTCCTAAATC
This sequence comes from Acraspis erinacei, assembly GCA_035041075.1. Taxonomy (NCBI): domain Eukaryota; kingdom Metazoa; phylum Arthropoda; class Insecta; order Hymenoptera; family Cynipidae; genus Acraspis; species Acraspis erinacei. The sequence goes on from JAWWLR010000149.1 coordinate 34,788,674, forward strand.
ACTCTTATAAGTCAAAAACTCTGGGATTTGTTGCATTTCGTGTAATTTGTAGTAATTTATTTCACAAATTCTTAGGGTTGATAAATATAATACAATAATTTGTACTTAAATCCTAATTTCCTAATCCGAAAGATATCTTGCCACCACTATGTCTTTTTAGGGTGACTTTCTTCACCTATATAATGCATTAGGGTGGCCCTTATATATCAAATTATTATTTTTTTACTATTTTAAGTCCTAATTTTGTTTGAATACCTAAAACATTTAACTCTAGATTTGATGAAAATTACAATACATGTTAGTGTTCAGAAAACTTCAGGGAATAAGAATAAACCATCATTTTTAATATTATACAAGTTAATGATCCTCTTATGGATCCCCTTAAGGGATTTTTTCTAGTGCCGTTAGAGGGTCTCAAAACTTTACAAGATTAAAAATTGTGGTTCTTGGTTGATTCTTTCTCCCTAAAGTATTATGCACAGGAGCATGTATTAAAAGTTTATTTAGTACTAAATTTTCGCATTTAAATCACACATTAAAAAGAAATGGCCTTTTCCGCAAGTTAAATCAATGGAAACTTCATGGTATTTGGGGCATGGGTTGATATTAACAAAATAATTTTTCTAATTATAATCTTTAAGAATAACAATTAATTTATTTAGATTGGATAATTTATACATATTGAATACAATTTGAGACATTTAAAAGTGTAATTTTATTTAATTTATCTTGACATTTTACTTTTTTTATTGCTTTCTCATAGAGAGAGGTTTGAATTGACGTAAATTTTCAAATATACTTTATGATGTATTTAGATTAATTCGACTACAGGAACTCAAAAATGAAATTTGAACTATGTGTGTGTGTGTGTGCGCGCATGTAACTTGTTTCTTTTAACCATATCTCGAAAAGTAAAAGAGCTATCATCTTGAGACTTGGAAGAACTTTAGGTTCAACTAATATCCTGGTGTGATGAGATTTTAAACTAGATCAACCAACTAGAACTGTTTTTTGCATTTAGATTTTCCTTAAAACATGTTTTTTTTTCGTTCATGCAGTAACATGAAAATTCCATAATAGATTTGGAGGCTTTTTCGAGACGCCTTGATTGACCTATTAGCGAACCTTTCAAGATGTTCCATGACCTAAAAATACCGATTTTTAAATTAAACAAACATTGTTTACTTGGTCATATGAGGGAAACTTTTTTTATATCGAGAATACTACATTACTGTATTGGATGTATTTGATTGCATGTTCGAGACTCATCGACTGACCTATCAACGAATTTTTCTTGACTTTTCATGACCTACAAAAAGATCATTTAGAAATTTAAAAAGAAACATTTTTTTTCTTCAGGAAATTTTGTTTGAAATTACGAACATAACTGCGATTATAAACTTTAAAAACATTGTTTACTTTTTTGATGAATTTTAAATATATTATAAACGATCAAAGTTGAATCATATTAAGAACATTGCAAATTATATGATTTCTTATTGGAAGCTTCGAACATAATAATATCCAGTTTAATGAAACCGTTAAAAGTTAGATAATTCCAAGCGTCGTCTAAAATAGAAGTATTTCCAAATTAGGATATTGAAATTCAAACATTAAAAATTAATCATTTTCAAATTGTGCATCACGCTTTGTGAAATAAGGTAGAGAAGTATGCCAGGACAGAAAAGAATGGCGACAAATAGTTAATAAAAAGAGTGTCAGTAGAGTGAATAACGCCTGAATACTCCCTTCCCCACCGAGTGAGTCAGGCCTACACCGGAAGGAAAACGCCTTAATGGTACAATAATAATAAGAAAATCATTTTATTCTAAAGGGCAGAAGTAATAACTTGAAAATCTATTAAATGGCATGAGCAACTTCCTGTTCCTTTGAGTCAAAGATGATGTGAAACTGACGTTTAATATAATAAACTGTGAAATTAACAGTACATAAATAGCCGTTAAAAAAAATAAAACGAGCGAAAACGTAGGAGCTTCAGTGTGGACAAAATAAATAAATAAATTTTAAGATTATTGAGGGAGATCCTCCTGCAATAGATAATCTTATTTAAAAACTTAAATATACGTAAAATAATGAATTCTAAGTTTAATTTATCAAACATGTATAACATCTTCTAAAATACTTCAATTAAATCGATTATTTTACGTGCATTAGTATTTTTAACCATGCTGTATGGTGGTCTCCCCTATAATATTGCATTTTTTGCAATCTTTCAAATTGTAATATTTTTCATCATGTTTCTCCACTTCAAATGAAAAATAAAAAAATAAAGGTAAGTCAGAAAATACTGGGAGAGGGGGGGGGGGTGGCGATCGATGGTTGCAATACCCTGTACAACCGCGCCTGAAGGATAACGTCCAACCTCAAAATAAAATATATACGTCGCCAAGGAATGTTACGTAATTAATTCGCACATTAAACAAGATTATTTAAAACAGAAGGTATAAGTTAAGAATACAATATTTGCATATAATTTTAGTTGAGCACTGTTTTTCTTTATCTCTTCAAGTATTCAATCCAAGTAGAGTAGTGTATTTAGGGTTCAAAAATACCATCGTCACTTTTTTCCCAGGTTCTTCAGTCCCTATATCTCTTCAAGTATAAAAAATCTGTTTTGTGGTTCGGGGATGGTGGAATGAAATGGAAGTTTTTTGTATCTCTCAAATCAAAAAAACTTTTTCTCATTTGGGCTACCCTGTAATGAGCTTTAATAATAATTTTAAGATTGCATGATTGAAATAACACTAATTTTCCTCTCTTTCAGCTATTATTACAATAAAATCTCAAAAGCGTGACAAGCTACCCCCGTTTCTTCTAGTCTAGGTTTCAAATTTAAAATTCTAAATTATACACACTTTCCGTGGAGTGCACAAGCTGAGGCATGAGCTCGTGACAATTTATGGTTTCTGGTAGCGTGTGCTCGATGGAAATCGCTGGCTTCGTGATTTCAACGGGGTGCAGAAGACGCCGGTCATATCGTCAGGTCTTAGAAACATAACATGGAAACCAAGCAAGGCAGGGCAAAGGGGAAAAACAGCAACATAAGAGGAAAGTAGGCCAGTTCAGTGGCAACAGACTGCAGCTAGTAGGTAAAAGAATTGGCACAACCAGCACAGTCCGCGGATGAGGGTTTCCGGCAAAGTTGGAGCTTGGAGCCCATCGATCCCACCAGCTACACCTGTGAGGTCATTACACCCCCGTTTGCCTACCACAGCGAAATTGAAAATATGCCCGGCCTATAGTATATAGAGTATTTCTCATATTTCTATCGATGTCCCTGCGGCACAGTATACCGTAAAACCGTAGTCGTAGTCACGAATTCACGGTGCTCTAATTTCCCTAGTTGCTCGCTCGCGAATTCTGAATATACGTATCTATATTCTATAGGCACGGGCTTTCGATGAGGTTGTGTCCTCATTCGAGAACCGCATTCGCGAAGAGTACAAAGCGATAGGATGAGTGTCTCTTGAGTTTTCAGGGAGGGTACAGAACGATCTCTCATGGTACAGCGACTGCCCTGCGATTATGATCGTTCAATAAAACCCAGAACGTAAAACGGACGACGGCAGAATCTTTAATTGTATGCACCATAACTTTGTTTTATAATCCATTTTAGTAGATAAAAAAATGGTTGAATTTGGTTCAGCATCCACTAAAGTACACGGGTGCGATTTGGACTCTTGCATTATTATTAAATAAAACTATGAAAATTAAGGCAGAAATATATCAGATATAAATATGGGATAAGCCGCTGCAGATGGCCCTGTGTAAATGGTAGGAAGTTGAAATTTTTGCTGGTGCAAATTCGCAACAGTGTACCATTGAAGGATTAAGTAATTAGGGAAGACTGTAATCCCACCGAATTTTAAGACATAAGAGAAAAAATCCATCGGCATGAAATTTTTTTTTATAGCTAGAGTGAAATAGGCGTATTAAGATTTACACTTGTAAATCACAGCCACCTACAAGAACGAAAATATTACATTTAAAATCGATTTTCCGAACTGTAGTGAAAAACAGTAAAAAATAAATTGTATGCATGAAACTTGGGCATAAATTGTATCTTGTTTTCAAAAAGTGCAGATTTCGAAAAGCGAATACTTCCGATATTTTTTAAAACTGGTAAATCGATGGACTTTCATGCTTTGCTTTCGAAAGTGGCCATAAAAGTACCAAAAAAAAAACTAATTTTCAAGGCTAAAAACTAAAAAATTCGGTTTAAAAATAATAATGCAGACAGGTGCATTCTGAGGACGAGGGGTTAGCGTGTTTACCAGAGTAAAATCACATCTTGATCCTCTTCAGAGTATCCGTTCTCTTCAGTTTAAAACTGGGTTTGTTTTTTAAAGTCGGCATATTAGAAAAAGTGTAGGGAAAAGTGAAACATACTCCTAACCATTGTAGAATGTTTTCAGTAGCCTTTCTTTCTTTTCCAAAAATCATAATTGCAAATGGAAGGGGCGGAAAAACATTCAAAATAACGTACGACAAGCTTTCTTTCTACATTAGAATGACTTTTTGATGTGTAGCGTATGCGAAATTAAAAAAAATTGTTATGTTTAGTACAAAAGAATTTTTTTTAAATTAAAGCTATTTAAATTTTAAAGAGATCCCTTTAGGGCCACTGAATAAAACTGAATATAGTTTATTTCAAAATAAAGTACAAAAAATTTTAATATAAATGACTAATAATTTTCTATTAACAATAGTACTGTATTAAAAACTTTAGGTGATTTTTGGAAGGTTTTGTATGTTTATGAAGCGATTTTTGTTTTCAATCGAATTTAGAGTACAGACAAAGATTAAAAACCAAAAATGAATGTATTTCTTATTGTTATAGACAAATGCGCAGTTTGAGCAATTTTTAAAAGTTTGAGGTACTTTTTTGAAACGTGCTTTGTTTGACTTGAGAAAGATGCTGCAATAAAATATATTGTCACTCAAGAGCCGTGATTATTAAAACGAATTTGATAAACAAATCCAAAGTTTGAACAATATAATAAAACTAAACCAAAAAGTTACTTAAACTCATAAAAATTGCTCAAACTGTGCATCTGCTTATAAATGCTGTTAATAATAATCGCGGTTATGAAATGACAATATTTATAGTACTGAAGAATGGCTGGCAAGTAAAAGAAAAAGCGTTTTTAAAAACGACTAGACACAGCCTTTTAAAAAAGAAGTACCACAAACACTAAAAAATTGGTCAAACGGGTCATCTGTTTATATAATTTGTTGATTGCAATGATATTTGTTAAAAAAACTGCAATGCATTGAAAAAATAAATCATTTCTTTAATATACAAAACCATTAAAACATCACCTCCTTAGCTTAGTTAATTTCCCGGCACGAATGGTAACAAAGAAAATATTTTCTTAAAGAATTTAAACCGTTTCTTATAGAATTTAAAAAATTCAGCAATAAAATTTCAAATTGAAGTTTCAAACATTGATGAAGGACCCCGAAGGTTTCTGGTGGAAATTGAGTTTTGGCTAAATCCTCATCAAATTAGGCAACTTTAACCGAAATCCAATTTCCGTAAGGAACGTGGGTGTTCCTTTAGGCCTTAGGGGACATCTATAAATTACGTAAGGTTTTTTTTAATTTTAGACCCACTTTCTATCTTCATAAGCATTTTTCTATAGGCAATGATTAACATTAACATGGACCTAAGATTTTTCTGAGATCCCTCCCTCCCCTAAAACCTTTATGTAATTTATGAATAATCCCTTATCTGAAAAATAATTTCATAAGTGTCCGTTTAATTATAGACTAACATAATCAGTTGAAAAATCCGATATTCAAGGCCTTGCAACAAACTTATTGTCGAATACACAGAGAAACTCTGGCCCTAGCATTTAGTGTTAAAATAAAAAAATTTCATAGCACTAGCCACATTTGCCAACACACTGCCTGCTCGTGAATTGGCTCGTGCTAATGGCAACAGCAGCGCGAGCTTGGAAAGTGCTGCGATTGGTACGGCCCGTTCTTGGGATTGGCAACAATCTCTCGAGTTAATATTCGATAACGGGTGCTGTCAAATAGCTCTAACGTTTAATGACAACCGCGCTTGTCGCTCGACTCATTCGCGGCATAATACTAATTGCGCTATGAGCATCATCAGCTGATCGAGATGAATGAGCATGCATATGCACATCGTAATTGTTTGTAACATCAGAGTCTATGATTTTTCATCACATGTATCCTCAAAATCTTTTTACGCTTTTTTGACGTTAAACAGCGATAAGTAAGCGACTGGGATTAATAAGGTTAATACTTATGTAAAGAGTAACTGTATTTAAGCGTTATTAATATATTTCATAAATAATAAGGATGATGAGAAATGCTACTTTCGCCCATAAAGAAACAAAATTTTTTTAAGTTCAGACCCTGCCTTACCTAACCTTCATGTACTTTTATGACTTTTAATTTTATATTCCCAGCGCTAAAAAGTGAGTTTGTTTACTAAAAAAGTTATTAAAGTAGAATTTTAATATGAACAACTGGATTCTAAAAATTTAATTCGAAAAGTCTTTTAAAGTTTTCCCTTAGTACTTTCAGCATTTGGTAACGCAGCGAATGAGGCGAGCGACAAGCGTGGTTGTCACTCAACGCAAGAGCTATTTGACACCATACGCTATTGAAAATTAACACGAGAGATTGTTGTCAATCTCAATAAGAACTGGCCAGGCTAAACGCAATACTTACCGAGCTTGCGCTGCTGCTGCCATTAGCACGAGCAGCTCGTGTGAATTATCGAGCGGCCAGTGCGTTGACAACTGTGGCTCTTGCCATACCAAAACATTTTATTTTGACACTAATCGCTCGTCTCATAAGCAGTGGCAGCTCTTGCTGCGGTCTCTCTGTGTACTTGCTCATTAGGGAATATCTAAAAAAAAGTTCTTCATTCGCAGTGCAAAAATCAATTAAAACTTTCTCTTAATAGTTAAAAAAAACTCCCTTAAAGTTTGATTTCTGAAAAAAAAACTTCTGTCTCCGCTTCGTAAATATAGGCAAAAATACTTCAACCTATACACTTCTTCGTACTTGTAGAACAAATAAAAATGTTATGTATGTATTTAATCTCTAACTTGTACGGGTTTGAGAGCCTTCGCTCCCTGCCTATATATTTACAATTGCAACCTTAGTCCAACTTAACTACTACTTATATTCTACTATTTCGCCTTACATAGTATAAACAAAAATAAAATAATTCTAAAAATCAGCGGTCTTCCAGGGCTTCCGTTTCCTCTTTCCATAAAAATGCATTTTTTAACGAAATTGAAAACAAATTTTTGCTTTTTACTCTCCTTTCTTATGACTACCCGTTTGACTCTGCCCTGCTCCATTGCTTTCCCTTACTTATTCCAATTTCTTCATTGCTCATGCGGATGCGGGATTAGAGTAATTCTACTAGCTAGACCCGAGCGTTCCTGAGCTCCACCGACTGCGCTTCGATAAACAGTATAGAACAGTTTCGGAGATGACCTGCAAGTTGCGTTGATCCTCAATGGGGCTCTCGAACGTAAACTGTCAGGGCCATCTGAAACCATTCTAATTGGAATACATAACTTTATCCTAACAATAATTTATTTCATCAAGTTCCTATCATATATTGATAATATCATTTCCAGAAAATCGGGGGCTATCAAAAGGTCAATCAATATGGCTGGGTACAACGAAAAAAATGTTAAGTACAATGGTGCTATATTTCAGAAATTTAAAAGAAATGCTCATATAAATTGGTAACATTTTTTTTATTTGATAAATCCCTGTTAATAGATAATCTTGTAGATCATGGAAGGTCATCAAACGTTCCTCAATAGATCAATATCTCCCAATATCAAAAAAGTGCTTATCATATAAAGTAGGTAAATAATTCTGTTTGCAAATTAAAAAAGGGTATTAGCACGTTCTGGCAGTTCATAAAAGGTTCTTCAATAGGTTAATCGATGTATCTTAAAGACACGAAAAAATAAGAGGTAATAAGAGGTAATAAGAGGTAATAAGAGGTAATAAGAGGTCATGGAATATTCTTCAAGAATGCACTTCAATTTGGAGGTGATATTTGAAATCTGCAATAAAAAATCCATCAAAACGACCCAAAGCATATCCTACAAATTTTCTTTTTGACCCCTAAAAATGCTTAAAATGTTCTTTATTTAAAAATTAAGTTGCAAATATCTATTAAACTATACTTGATGGTAACAAAACTTAGATTCATGTTCAGTATTAAAAAATATTTCGAAAATGGTATGTCGTATTCAGCGACATAATTAAATGGAAGCATAGGTTAATATTGACAGGAGATTTTAAGGCGCTTCAAACGGCAGTCAAATTCGCTAGGGGCAAACTAAATCTAAGCGGTTCAGTTGCTGAACGCCGTACTTTAAACACATAATCTAAAAGCAATTATACCGGCGGTTCAGCGCCCTTTTTTGCGAAAATGTCCCTTACAGTTGACGGCATTTATTTCTTTGGCTAAAAAAAAGCATCTTATCTCTGAGGGACAACCCTTAAAAATATTTTATTTCGTAAAAAAAAATTATGCATTTTTCAGATTTTTTGGATAACGGCAAGTACGTTCTCACGAAAGTTCAACCACCATACCTCCCAACTAAAAAATAATGTTTCCTCATATGATATTAATAAATATCGACGTGTTTCTAAGACGCGAACAAATATATCAGATTCAGTTGAGTATAGTATTCTTCGCTCGCAAGTTTGAGCGCGCCTATGGCGCGCTCGGGTGCTTCTTCTTTGCATGTGGAATGCTTGAATGAAAAGTGGTCAAAAAGTTCTCTTTTAGATCGCAGTATTTATATACGTCTTCGTATTCTGAATTTTCTACTTAATGAAGTATATAGGTAAAGATTAAGTTTCTCAAAGCTCTGTAGGCTTTGAGGTACACATTCTCATCGTGACACTCGCGCTCCATGCTCGATTTTTCAGACATTTGTAAATGCATATTTTCTGAACGACCTTAAAATAAATAAAAAAACTACAATCCTTTTTATATATTTTTCTCTATCTCGCGTAATATTGGAATTTTCGATTCTCTGCATATTACTTACGATAAATAATAACAAAATTACGAATCCTATAGGAAAATGGTTAAGAAATTTTGTAGGATTTCCAAAAGCTATGATTTCTCTTTGAGACTTTTTTCGTAGTTTGCGTCGTTTGGTCATTTTAATACTTTCTCAATCATAAATGATGAGAATGTAATAAATGATTACAAATTTGTATCACTTTTTTGGGTGAATAACTTTTTCACCAAAACTACGGCTCCTATCAAAAAGTGATTTATAACAAATTTATAGCTCTTTTTCTGGCAAAAAATTGTTGTCAGATCATTTTTTCCCTAACTTCTGTTGTTTTTCCACAACATTTTATTTTTATTTTATTTTCAATGTTATTTTTCATGAATAAAACAAAAAGTACGCGTCCTATCAAGAAGTGATTAATAACGAATTTGTAGAACTTTTTTGTTTTCACAATGTTTATTAATTCATCTTTTTTCGTATCGTACATATTTTGACCACAAATGGAATTTTTGATTTTTCATTATTTTTGGTGCAATAAAAATATGAATTTTCGATTTTCCAAGAAAATCCACAAATTTGTTATAATGATTTTGTAGGGCTTTAAAAAAACGTTTTTCTTCTCTTGACTTTTTTCATATCGTTCGTTGTTTGGCTTAAATTTTGGATTTTCGATTAATTTAAAAAAATGTAATGCTATAATTCTGAGAATGTTCATTTAATAAAAAAAAATCATTAAAATAAATTATTTGTTTTTTTAATACTATAAATATATTTTAAACCAAAATGGCTGGTTAATGAACTCGTTCTTTCTGTTAGGATCTAACAAAAGTGTGCCAAAGATCGATCTGATCCTTTCATTTTTCGAGCGTTATCGTTTTTTATCAAAATAGTTAAGGTCTTAAATAAGAAACATTCTTCAGTCAAGATTGAAACAGAATTTCTACCAAATTCCGTAATTTTTAAGTCAGCATGGCAAATTTTCTATGAAATATCTAAGTTTTCAAATATCTGAAATAATTCTCCAGACGTTTCTGTAGATTAAATTTTTTGTTCTTTTTTTCCATTTTAAATTGCAATATAAAATTAAGTGACAATTATTGTGCATTTTTAAAGGAGGCTTTATATTAGAACGTTTCACTATTTTCTTGATATTTCGTTTTTTATATTAAATTAATTTTCGTATATTCACTCAAATCTTACTCAAATCTACGCTATATTCGGATTTGTTTACTCAAGGCATTTCTATTTATTTTGATTAACCTTAATTTTTTATTAACAAATCCTGAATTCTGTTTAATTCTTTTAAATTAGTCTGTCAAAATTTTAGTCCTAAATTAGACCTCTAAATGCAGTTCTTACTAGGCCTTAAGGGGATCTTTATTCAAAATGAAATATGTTGTTAAGCATGAAAAATAACAGAAACACTTATTTTTTTATTTCTCTCTAAAATGAAAACTACGAAAGTTATAGCGATTTAAAAAATAACTCAGAATCTGAAGTTACACCAAAATTTGCAAAGGACTCGCGCTGTCTTAATTTTTCAATATTTTTTTATTCTGTTTGGCTCATTTGACGTGTATTTCAATCATGTTTCTGTGCGTGCTAAGTTTTTTCAAAAAGTTGAAAATTAAAAAAGTTATAGCTGTTTTTCGACAAAATTCCAAACCCGATTTTCTCTGAAAGGCCATCGATTTTTTCCTGAAAATTTGTGCACAGATAGCTGATTACCAGATGTGAGAGTTACGCTATAAGAGACTTTCCACTTCTAATTTACACAGGAGTGATAAAATAAAAAATAAATTGTCTATTTTTCATTCATACGTGTTTTTATGTGGAGACCTTTAAACTAATAATTTTTAACATATTTATAAATTTTTTATATAAATAATACTAAATCATTTTAATTTCAGTTATATTTTAACAGATATTAAGATTTTGCAATCTATTTTTTGCTCTTTTTTTGTTTTGTATTTGGAAT
>JAWWLR010000149.1:34863360-34876324 GCA_035041075.1 Acraspis erinacei
AACAGATTTTAGACTTTTATTTAATAATGGAAAGATTTGTTAAGGAGATTCTAAAATACACTTTCATTTCGAAAGTTATCTTGTAAACATGTATTACTAACTTATTTGAATGAAATTAAACTATTATTCCAATACTACTTTTAGGTATCGCATGAGTTAATACAGTAATTATAATAAAATAATAGATTGTTAATTTTAAATTAAATAAGTGAAAAGTGAAATACCTTAACAGCCGTTTCTGTGCCTTCACTTTTGAAGTCATCGAATTTCATAACTTCTGCCATGATGAACCCTTTCTCAAAGTCTGTGTGAATTTTACCAGCAGCTTGAGGTGCTTTAGTTCCTTTCTGTAAAAAAAGTAAAGCATTACTGAAGTTCCAGGTAAACCTAAATCTAAATTATTGGGTACAATTACGAATTGTTAAACTGCAATATGCCATCTGGTGCCAAACATCAGAACTAAAAAGAGTAGGTGGAATTTCAGAGATGTATTTTAATTTGTACATAAAAGTATTTTTACGATTGCAGGGATCACAGCGCAGAAGAGCTCAAAAAATGGGAAATAGGGGAATTTTTTCACAAAAAAGAGGGAGAATATGGAAAAAAGATTTAATATTTAATTTTACATTCAGAAAAGAAAAAATAATGTTTTTATAAGAAATTGGATCGTTTTTAAATTTAAAAAATAAAGAAGTTCAAATTTGAGCGCCTAAAATATTTTACTGGATTTTTATTTTGTAATATTAAAAAAAAGAGAATCTAAAAATCCATAACAAAATTTTTAAACATGATGAGGTCTTGTAAAACAACTTAAATACTTTGAAATTTTTTATGTCCTTCATATGACTTGAAATTGTGAAGTTAAATATTCAGATTTCTACAAATATTGCAAACGAATTAAAAAATTTAAGAAATGATTACTTTGAAAAAACTCTTTCGTAATTTTTATATTTTCATGGATGTTAATATTTTTTACGTATCAAGAGATCTTTAATATTTATATAAATATTGCTACTCACATATTATTAAACTTTAAATAACAAACAGTTTGAAAATCTGCAACTAAAAATTGTTTATATTTGAAAAATTTACTCGATTAAAAATGATAACGATTTTCAATTTTTATAGCACAAAAAATAGTCTCAATTTCAAAATTTTTTAATGCGCAAAGGTTATTCATTCAAGAAAGCGTATTAGAAAGAGGCTTGCTAAAATTTTGATAAATCTTTGCATCAATTAAATTTGCTTAAATTTTCAGAACTGTTAAAAGCTGGTTTTTCGCGATTTTTGAAGATTGCTAAAATTCTAGAACTAATTTTTCTGTTTAATAGAAAACGTTTAAAATATTAACTTTATTTGAATGTGGATTTGATTATATTTCATTCTTGCGTTTACCATTTTCTATTCTTTTTTTTCTTAACAGGAATTATTTTTTAAATTTCGAATGTGGAAATTTCTTTAATTTTTCCTTTGCAAATCTTGTAATTCTGGTTAGAATTTTGGTATAATCCAACAATGATTGTTATAATATATCTAGGACATAATTAGAATCATTATTTACATTTAAACTAAAGAATTTTCAATGTGGACAAAAAAGAATCGTATTTTAATATAGTTAGTTTGAAAAATATTTAATTTTTATAGATCCAACAAAAAAATATTTTAACTTTAAAGTTTTATTTAAATCCTAAACAGTTTAGGTCGAAATTAGTCAAATTTAAAAAAGTTCAATTAATTATATGATACTTCCGTAAATTAAAAAAAGCTTGCACTACTCGCGGCGGCATTTTCAAGCTATGAGTAGAATAATTTTATAAATGTAAAATGAACAATTACATGATCAAATATACTATATTTCAAAAGAAACGGCGAAAAAGGAGAAATTTTTCGAGAATAGGGGAAAAAGGGGAAAGTAGGACAATAGGGGTAAGACTGGGAGTTTAAACAATTATTGCATAATAAAAATAAGTCTATGTAAAAAACATTCTTGTACTATTTACTGTAAATTTCAACACATTATAAGCTTATATAAACTTCCTTGGAAGCAAAAATGAATTAAAAGTAAATTTTTGTTAATTTATACATGAAATATATATATTAAATAAAAATATATCCTGACCGTTCGGTCAGAATACGTATTTCAATTCCAATCGTCTATTATTCGTATTCTTTTCATAATGTGGATCAATTTTTTCGCTATGTTATATACATTAAATAAAATTTATTGAAGCTTATAATGTGTTGAAATCTACAATAAATAGCACAATATATTTTTTTTAGCAGAACATACTTTTACCATGAAATTTTTTTTTCACTGCTGGAAATTCCATCTGAAACGCTTTCTTTTTGATAAAGACTTATCTTTATTGCTTAAAAATTGTTTGAATCTCCACAAAACAATCGCAAAATCATCTTGATGCACAAATTGAAATAAATCTTTAAAATTAGATCTAAAAATATTGCCTTTAAACTAATTGTTTTTAATTTGAAACCCTCTTGTTTCATCTACACGATAAACTTATAAATTTTCAGAAACTATTTTAAAATTTGTAAGACCAATTTACCTGAATGGTCCAAGCTTTAACTTCGTCATGACCTGCTGTAAAGAAGTACTGCAACTGCAGTGCTTTGTATCCCTGAACTATAATTTTATCTAGTGCACTGAAAAAAATGTTTATTAATAGAAACTATAAGAAAGAAAAAATTGAAACGTATTTTATCATTCATAAAGCAATGACAACCTTTTTTTTAAATCATTAGATTTTTCAATTTTTTTTAGAAGATCGTTTGATAGATCAACACTTCTCCCATCATTAAAAAAAAACACGCATACACACACATATTATATATCTGAAAATTTATGGTTCATTTTCTAGAACCTTAAGATTTTCCTACAATAAATATGGACAAATAAATAAATAGCGACACATATGACCGTTCATGTGTTGCATCTTTGGATGACCACAATTATATCCACACTCAAGCATAACCGTTTATTAGATACCACAAGCTAATAATGCGTTTTCAAAGATGTGTAAATCTGAGGTTATTCTCTGCATTTCGGAAAAAGTACATTAGTGCAAAGCTACTTTTTTAAATTCATGGAAAGCTTATAATACACAATTTTCAAATAAAACATGATCAACTTTCCCAAAGCTGGATTTGATTTTTGATTTTTCTCCTGAGTAAAAATGAAGAAATTAAGAAGCAAAAAATAGAAAGCGTACTGTAAATGACTTCAATGGAATAATCTAAATTTATTTATTTGTTGGTTTAAATCCAACATGCCTAATTTATATAAAACACACTTCCGTCCCTTTTATCCTTTTCCCCCTAATTATCAGAACCCACTGCCGATGCCGTAATGTGGTCAGATTGCGTATACATTACGCGGTTTACGACCGGTCCCTCGAGGGTCAGGACCCTAAATGGGACCATTAAAGACACGCCAGAAAGAAAGGAGAGTGCGACAAAACGCGAATTCGAACATGATGGAAACTGGAAATTTTTGGACAAAACGAGCTCAGCTTGTGGACCAGGGACCGTGGAATATGATTGTCTCGGACCAAATATCGTCTAATGACAGGGTGGGACCAAAGGAGTCATCCGACTCCGACGGCAAAGTCTGGACTGGATTTCGAGACTTCAGAGAATACACATAAAGCGAACGACTTAATACCGCAATTTTATCATTCCTCGAGTCCGAGGCACCCACTTTGTGCATCCGCCGATCTGCGGTCTCGAAATAAAATCACGGCAGTCCTCTGATTACCGGTTGACCCCCTTGCCCAACCTTTTCTATCTTTCTCTTTCACGCGCTCCTACCTCATGCAAAATTATTTTTATCGTCAATGGGGTACAATCGAGCTTCGATTTTCATGTTTTTAGGCTGCTGTTTCAGATCAAATTAATAGCTGCTCTCAAAATGTCAAATTGGAGTCTGAAATAGAGAACAGAAACGACTTTCAAATATTCCTAGGCGTTTCTTAATTCTAGGTCTAGGCTCTCCCTAAACTTGAAATATTCCAAAAAGAAAAGGAAGATTGTTTTTAAATTACTGCTCATCTAAGAGGTCTTTATCAATTGTGCAAATGCAGCTATCGAGGAATTCAGGGTGTCTATCCGACGGATGATTTCAAATTCCCAGTCATTTCTCGGCTTTCTCACGGTCAACTTTTCATTTGTCCCAGTTAATTAGTACTTTCATTTTATTATTTAAAAACTGATAAAATCACAATAGTTTATTTTAATGTATGTTACTTGATTAGAGAAACAGTTAAAAATTATATTTTGGTATAAAGAAAAAAAATGAAAATGAACTACCGCAACATAACATATGGAAAACCATTTTTAGTATTTAAATTGTTTTTTAAATAAAATATAGGGTGTATATTTTCGCGAATTTTTTATAACTAATTTTTGTTTCAGATTCTATAGGGATTCAATTAATATGTTTAATTTAGAAAGCTTTGACCAATTATATAGCAAGATATTCTTAAATATATTAGTAAAAGTGATTAATTTAATAATTAAATAATACTGAAAACATAATTAATCATTTCTTGAATTTGTCTCTAAAAAGCATGAACTTGAATAATAATTGAAACAAATTTTTATTTTATCTTCTTACACATAAAATTCATACATATTTAGCTAAAAGTAATGTGGATACTATATTAAATTCAATTTAAAACGCTACAAATTCCTAAATTTTCAAATAAAAATATCGCATTTTCCAAAAGACAGATGAATTTTTAACTGAAGAGTGGAATTTTTAACAAAAAAGAAATTAATTCTCTACCAAAGAAGACCATTTTTAAACAAAATAAATGATTTTTAAATAAAAAATTTTAATTTTGATATAAAAAAGTGCAAATTTTCAACCATTTAGTTGAATTTTCAACTAAAAACTATCAGTTTTCAACCAAAAGTGAAATTGTTAAATTTTCAGTTTAAAAAATGAATAAATTTTCAATCAAAGTGATGAATTTTTAAATAAAATGATGAATCTTCGACTGTAATAGATTAATATTTAACTAAAGAGTTTAACATTTTCAAATAAAAGTGAAATTATCAAATTTTCAGTTAAAAAATTAATTTTCAAACAAAAAGATTCTACCAACGTGATGAATTTCTAACAAAAGATTCATCTGAAATAGATAATTTAATTCTCCAACAGAAAGACGATTTTGCAACAAAATACAAAAATAAACAAAATAGTTGAATTTTCAAAAAAAAGACAAACTTTCAAACAAATAAAAGAATTTAATTTTCTACCAAAAAAATGAATTTTCATCTGAAATGATAAATATTTAAATAGGATACTTGAAATTTCAACTAAAATATGAATTTTTAAAAAGAAGATCAATTTTCAAACAAGAAGATTAATCCTCCATCAATAAAACAATATTAAGCAAAATACCTAATTCAACGAAATAGTTAAATTTTCAATTATAAAAGCCAAATATTCATGCAAATAGGTGAATTTTTAATTTAATTTAATTTAATTTTTAACAAGAGTTTAACTTTCTACCAATAAAGAAGACTTCTCAATAAAATACATTAATTCACAAACAAGTAGTTTAATTTTGAACTAAACAAGATCAGCTATTAACCAAAATTGGAATTGTTAAATTTTTAGTAACAAAAAATAATTTTTCGCAAAAAAAATTCATTTTCAACCAAAGTGATGAATTTTTAACTAAAGTAATCAATCTTCAAGTAAAATAGATACATTTTAAACCAAAAAGCTGAACTTTTAACAAAAGAGTTGAACTTTCTCCAAAAAAATGAATTTTCAAAAAAGAAGATTTATCCTCCACAAAAAAGACGATTTTTAAACAAAATACATAGATCAATGAAATAGTTGAATTTTCAATTAGAAAAAACACGAATTTTCAACAAAATACTTAATTACAGTAATATAAGGCTTCTTTTACAAATGAAGAATTATTGTTATTCATTTTTATATTACAATAAAAAAAGAATGCGGTCCGAAAAATTCCCTGACTTTCAAAAAAGTGTCCTGAAATTTCTAGGTTTTTCCAGGCAAATAAAAATTCCAAGTTTTCCAGGTTTTGCAGGTAGGGTAGACACACTAAAAAAGATTAAAAGCTACCTAGATTCAGAATTAAATGAGACATAGTACAATATTTAATGTCTTCTTAAATTTTAAATAACATCCGAAATATTGGACATTCTTTAATATTCTCTTGTTCTCATTTTAAAGGTATTGTGGCAGTAACTTGTTGGACTAATTGTAAACAAATTTCCTTGCATCATTATAATTTCATATCTTCTTTAAATTTTAGTCGAAAACATCAGAATTTGAACTCGGTTTGTAGTGACTGCTTAAAAAATTGAAAATATTACCCTGGGCTCATTTCATTAAAAATTTAAATAGCTTTTAATCAATTTAAGAAAAAAATTATGAAACTTCGAATTAATAAAATAAAAAATTTTTAAATGCTAACAAATGAGTGTCTCCAGTTTCTACCCTGTCCACGTACTAGGCGGCGGTAGTCTATTAATAACCTTGTTTTGTTTGCATTTTAGTACAACCGAGAAGACAATTCCGATCGCTGAACCAAATTCCAGGTAATTTTCCGGGTTCTTTTCCAGTGAAGAAAACTCCCGGTTAGACACCCTGTAGTATTTCAGTATATAAATGTATTCAGAAATGGCTTCGAAGTTTCAGCTTACATTTTGCATTTGAATTTTAGAAACTAATTTAGAAAGACCCTCCGGCGGAAGAAAAATGTTTTGACCTAAAGTCTATATTTTTCTGGCTTTAGTGTAGTACACGCGCACTTCCTGAATGCGGATGACCCACTGGCCGACTCGCGTCGGTATCTGATTATACCCTCAGCCGATAAGGGCGTACAGTTTTCTGTGCAATTTTGCAAGAATCTGAATAGCCCTGCGTAAAAAATATAATGTTTCTCAGCCGTCTGCTTTAAATTTGCTCAACTATAAAAGAGGGATGTACACGCGTCTAGACGTCGGGGGACTCGAAACTTGGAACCCACTATTACTCTTACCATAGTTAAAAATCTGTGGGAACCAATTTCTCTCGACTCTACGAAGTTCAAATTTGACTTGAATTTTGACGAAGTTTAAATTTGACTTGAATTTTGACGAAGTTTCAATTGAATTTGATCATAAACTTAGTTTAGGTTTTTTTTTTATTTTTCGTACCTAGTGACTTTACATTCCTCTAAATATTTTTGTTGCTCAGCCTCGTCCATGTCAATCACTTTGTTCTCGAAGGCTCCGCTGAAGGGAATCAGAGATGCACCAGGATCATTTTTGTCGACCCATTCTTTGATCTTGATTAACCTTTCAAAGAAAATCGATGGTTAGAAAAGATATTTCTTTGAGGAACAAAAAAAAATTATAAAATCAAAATGGAAGAAATAATATCTGAATAGGAATAAATAATACAATGATCTAGATAGGAATGCATTACAAATAAATACAAGCGATCTCATACATGAAAATTGTCCAACAAACTGCCGCATCATTGTTTTCAATTATTTTTTACGGATGCGAAAAAATTGTATTACGAACGCGGAGAAAATGACTGTCATTGCAAGGTGTATTAACTTAGATCCAATGACAATCGCATGCTAATCACAGGTTGATTCGTATTTGATAAACATCAAGCGTTTAACACTGCGCAGAGTAAATTAGATGACATTCTTTTCAAATGTATTCCTATCAATTCCACCTGAATAATTGAATTAATAATCACACGTAGTTCGTGTCACGAGCATATCAATGTGCATTTTTCATTCTGCATTCTGTCGCAAGAATCACTTTTATGAAGTTTTATTATTCCTTGCTTATTGCGGTTTAATTTTACAACTTACCACTTGTTCTTCTTTCGAATGTAATCTTTTTCCGATAGGTTCACTAGGTAAATTACTGGCTTTGACGTCAGAAAAAGATATTTATTCAGCACCTCAATCTGAAATATTTGATACATGTGAAATTAGGAATATAAAACATGTCCCCAATGTTCGTGAAGTTCAAGGTTACTGGATAACTTTGCCTATATTCCAGATAAAAAATTAAAAATAAATTGAAACGTCTGCTCTTTGCCTGGAGCAGTTCTCAAGTCCGTGGTCAGTTAGCCATTTCACAAAAACATTCAATTGCAATACGTTCGCGGAAATATATACCGAGTTACCTACCGAGGTTTTTCAATTTCTATTAACTTCCCAGGGTCCCTCAAAAATCATATTCTCTAAATCTATTTAAAGTATTTATTTGTATTTTAAAAAACTCACATCATTTAAACTCCAGTCGGCGAATCGAATATGGTTCTTATCGTCAACAAGAATTGTTTTGACTTTGAGAAGAGTCTCCTGTAATAAAAAAAAATTATTTGCTAAAATCAGTTTCAGTACCAGATAATAAGTTGTTACTGAAATATTCAATAAGGAAGCAGTGAACGATTTAAATATTAATGGGGAGACGCAACTGCATCTGAAGATGATTAGCTTCTTGTGAAACAGTAAGAAGTAAATTGAAGCAAAAGATTTAAGTACTGCAGCGGCAGAATAGAATCGTGGGGTCTCAAAAACTTTTTCGCAAATTGCTAAGAATAAGAGCTGCGGGAAATTGCAAAGAGGCGATCCGCGGAAGGTGGTAATCCCTTACTGATTGATTCGTTCCAGAAAGTGCTTGCGTTCTTTCCCACCCGCACTCTTAATTTTCTTCAGTAATTTTGCAATACCAGCAATATTCTCAGCGAATTTGCGCGAACTCTACTTACTTTTGGCGTGCAGCTTGGTACCGAAACCAGTGCTCTTCGTGACAAGGAACACTTACGCGAAATTTTCGATCACGGCGGTCCCCCAGTTTAAACGGAAAAAATACAGGTATGCACCTCGGGCGCATTGCACGTGTGACTATCAGTTCGTTAATTTCAACAGGTCCTTAAGGGAGTAAAGAAACGATTTCTTCAATGGAAATGGACAAAAGCTAATTTCTGGAAGTTTTGTTTGACCATTCAAATTAGAACAACTTTCATATTTGTCATATCAATACTATAGAGGTCCTAAATTTTAAGTAATTCAGGGTGGCCAATGAACTCCAGAACTTTAAAAATTTTCCTGAATACCCAAGTGCTAAAAAACCTAAATTATACTTACATTACCCTGCTTAATTCTGAAACGGAGTGTAAAAAGATATAAGGTGTTGCATTTTTTATATTACAACATTAATCATTCAAAAATAAAATTTAACTTGGGTGAAAATCAGGAATTTTTGTATATTTTAACCACAGGGTGTGGTTAACCACAGTTTAAGGGGATGATGGTTAAAAATCAATATTTTGCTGCAACCTAATAATCTAATTTCAGTCTAAGCACAGTTTACACTGCCTTTTAAATGATTAATTTCACTAAAAATTATATTTCGGAAGTGATTATTCGAAAACTTTGAAAGGTGATTTCACCCCCAAATATGAATTTAGACAGGAAACTTGGGTAGCCTTCCTAGAAAGTTCGAATAAAATCGATTAGACGGCTGCCAGGTTTGATATTCCTGACCTGGAAAGCGTCAATCAATTATCTCTTCCTCTGACTACATTACCACATCATACCACATTTCAACGTATTTTATAAGCTGGATAATATTTTAAATTAGCACAGTATGAAATTTAATAATTTTAATCCAATATTTCCAAATAAATGTTTGTTTTTTTCTCATTGGAAGGAACATTTTGTGAAAGAATGTTTTTAAAATACAATCTTGATTACCCTAAATGTGTTCAGTTTTGAATCCTAAAGTTTTAAACGCTGCAAATTGATGATTTTTACGCAACAGATTCGTTACAATCTATTTTAAATATATTTATTCAGATAAATTAGCGCGCCAGTGCCCTTTATATTATTAAAAATATGTCAAGAACAAAAGAATTATTCCAAATAAAAATTGTTAAGTGTAAAGATTTCAACTAGAAAATTTAAACATTGAAAAAAATAAATAATCAACAGAAAAAAATGTTTGAGAATCGGAAAATGACTGAATTGTTTTCAGAATCATGAGTGATCACTCTGAGATTGTATTTGGTTTTCCGATTCAAGCTTGGATTAAGCAACAGATTTTATTTCTATTGAAACCATATTTGTTTTTAGAAGTTTCTTCAGCAATTCTTAAAAACCAGGTGGTCTCTCTTTTATCATCAGTAGTGTACATACAATAGGTATTAAAATTTATTTTTGATCTAAGGTAGTAGGCATTACAAGAGCACGGCCATAAACTAAACTGATAATAATCTTAGACAAGCGCTATAGTTTTGCTTTATAAAAAGCATGAATTTACTTAAGAGGCTCGTACAGTGTTCATATGATGATGATGATGATGATGATGATGATGATGATCGTAAGTGGTAAACACATGACCTGTTCCTTGTGAACCTTGCGTTGAAATCAACGATCTCGTGATCGCGTACTATTTGCATTGGCCCCAAGTGCATAACGGAGCGACATTTCGATCGATTTTGCCAACGAGGCGCGGTCTACACCCACACGTAATTGTAAAACATAGATATAACCGGTCTTCCAAACCGATTACATTCAATTTCCTGGCGCGAAGCCCTCTCGTTATTGTAAAAGGCCGGATCACCCACTTGGATTTGTCGGATACGATCTTGGCTATTGTAGTGGCCGCCCTGTCCTGATACATCGTCGATGTAATAATAATGGTAATAAGTAGGACGGAAGAGATCCGAGCTTGTTTTTACTAGAGGGCTTTCAATTTTTTAAATCGAGGATTTAGTAAGAGCCAAGATGGTGAGTGAAATTCTCCGAGTCTATCATTCTGATACTGATGGTAGCTCATAAAATAGCATAGTAGAATTTGCAACTGTGGATACTTAAAATATTAAACCATTGCATTTTAAAAGGCCCTTTTTTATTTTATACAATATACTTCCAGGGTGGTCGGGTTTCCCGGTCAAAAATTACTTTTTCCCCGGCTAACTCTTAAGCGATTATGATAATAATTATACAATAAGAATTGCTTTATTATATAAATTTTGAAAATAATTAAACATTTTGAACACCATGGGAAAATATCACGGCTAGTCTCGATTAAGTTCAACCCAAAAGTACTTGCACATCCAGATCGTCTTGTGTACGTGGTTCGGGGATGTCTTTCGATTATTTTCAGCCAAGGAACAAAAAAAATCGTACTACGCGTTTTTGAGAAAAAAGATTTTTTAATTTTTATACCCTTACCAGCTGTAGATCTTGTGTATTTTAACAAAAAATCTTTTTAAAAAAGTATGCAAAATATATTAAAGCGACTAAAATAGCATTCATTTTGGCGAACTTGAAGGCTTTATTTTTTTAACTGTTTTTTAAATTGAGTACCAATATCAAATATCTGGTACTTTTTTTAATAAAATTGTTATTAAAATGCACAAGATCTAAATCTAGTAAAGGTATATTTTTATAGGTTTTGGAAAGGGAAACAATTTTGTACTATGAATTGATAATCCTATTTTGCTTTGCTTTCGAGGAAAATAAGATTTGCAATCGGTAAAAATTATATTTCATTTAATTTTAGAAATTAAAACCTATTAACTTACTAAAAACAAACGTTTTTAAAAATAAAATGTTATAGTGCGTTTAATTAAATGCTATTTTAGTTGATTTTTCTATATGTTTGGAAACATTTATTAAATCAAACGAAATATATATCTGGAAAGGGTACAATTTAATAGATTTCAGGAAACTGAACAATTTTAACTCTAAACTGCTATTCCTATTTTACGTTGTTTTCCAGAAAAATGAGATTTTTAATTGTTAAAATGTTTTTTAATTTTTCTCGAAAACTCATAGCACGATTTTTTTTCTTGGCTCAAAATATGTATAAGGTAAATGATTGCAAACGTAATTTTCGATTGCACAGATCCAAAATACTCTCAAAATAAGCGGAATAGGGTGAATTTTCAAGAAAATAAGAGAATAATTTATTTTAAGTAACATTAATGCAGAATGCACAGTCTTAAGGTTTTAAGTCGAAATACAAGGTCACCCATTTTAATCTACAATTCCAAATATCTTCTAAAATACCTTATCTGCGAAGAAATGGTTCCGACAAAGGTTGGCCAGGACCGAGGGGGATATGTGACTGTACCATCAACTTTGACCTTAAAGGTCAATTTTCAAGGTCAAATGGAGTTAAGGCCTTTTTCTTAAATGAGAACCCCTATTTTTGACTGCAATTTTTTACCTTTACAAGGTCACAAAAACGATTTTTTGAAGAAAGTTAAATTTTCAACTACGAAAGAATAATTTTCAACCAAGAAACTTCAAACATCTAGCAAAAACTGAATTTTCAATCCAAAAGGATGAATTTTTCATCCAAACGGAATGTTAAAAAAAACTAGAACTTTCGACCAAAAAAGAAATATTTTTAAAAGAAAATAGTTAAATTTTCAACTAAATAGTAGAACCTGTATCCGATAGGGACGAATTCTGGATAAAAAATATAACAATAAACTTTTTAACTAAAAAGAATTAAGTTTGGATAAAAAATATGAATTCTGGCTAAAAATTATAACATTACAGTTTCGGATAAAAAATAACATTTTTAACAAAATTATAAAATTTTCAATCACATAGTAGAATTAAAAAAAAGTTATGTATTCTGATCAAAAAATATAATTGAAGATTTTTCAAATAGAAAAAAAATGAATTTGCACAAAAAAAATGAATTTTCAATCGAAAAGGATGACTTAACAACAAAATAGTCGAATTTTCAACCAAAAAGTATACTTTTCTTTCAAAAAGTAAATTTTGAATTCAAGAGGACCAGCGTTCTATAGAAAAAATTTTTTTAGCAACACAGTTAAAACTTTGACCAAATGAGATGATTTCAGAACCAAAAATATAATAGAATACTTTTCAATTAAAAAGACTTAATTTTCAATAAAAAATAGAGTTTC
>JAWWLR010000149.1:34880632-34899359 GCA_035041075.1 Acraspis erinacei
AAAATAGAGTTTCTTATTACGTTCTATTAATTCAGTTCTCATTTGAGGGTAAAAACGAGAAAAAGAGGAATTCTCTTTAAAACATCATGTTATTTCAGACTATATAATGACGTTCTGCTAGAATTCATAACAATATACTTACATGGCAACGGAAATACTGGGAATGGGTTAGTTTTATATATGAAGACAAAATATATAACACGTGATCTTATGGCATTCTCCGACTTTAAATCAGTTTTTATCGAAAAGCGATTTTAAAATTTATTTACGTGACATTTAAAGTATCCCCAAATTGTACTTTATTACCAGCTTTAAATTCTTAAATATATAGTATAAAAGGAGCATTCCTTTTTTAACGAAACATTAACTTTGAAATCTTAAATATATAATAATCTTCGATATATTTTAACAGAAATGGCTAGTAAAAGTGAGGGTGATTCCGAACACATTTTGTTTTCTTTAGTGAGAAACGAATCTGAATAATTCCCTTTTTCCCGGTCAGTGGCCGCAATGACATCAGAAATTTTGATTATTTTCAGGTTTTCAAAGTTGGTATAGGACTACTACAATTTAAAAAATTTACAATTGTAAATTAGTTCTCTTCCAATCAACAGAAGTAGATACAGGTGGTCTTAAAAAAATTACTGGAGTTTGTTTAAATTGTAAACCTTTTGTTGAATATTCAGATTTCACAGACACTGAATTATTTCTAACTGAGTGATTGAAAGAAAAAATGCGGAATTTAGGGGAGAATATAGTAGAAATTACTATGGTGGTATAACATCGTCCAGAAATAACCACGATAATTGGCTGGACGACCATCCAAGACACCGTTCACACAATTGGTACC
This sequence comes from Acraspis erinacei, assembly GCA_035041075.1. Lineage (NCBI taxonomy): Eukaryota > Metazoa > Arthropoda > Insecta > Hymenoptera > Cynipidae > Acraspis > Acraspis erinacei. The sequence goes on from JAWWLR010000149.1 coordinate 34,881,483, forward strand.
TACGTCTGGTTCGATGATATCTTTTACAACGAGGTGTTCGCCAAGTCACGCCTCCCATGGCGCGACACCATTGACTATATCATCGCAAACGAGATGGTTTCTCATAAGATTGCAATGTAAGGATCATCAACAATCATTTAATAAATACCGGACCAAGATCCACCATTAGAATCGTTTCCACTTATTTAGCTTCCCATTCAGAAATTAAATGGCATCAAAAGATATTGAACGATCACAAAGTACAGATAAAAAAATGGCAATTGAGAACTATTCGAATAACCCGTCATAAAGAAGATGAATCGAAGATTTGATACTAATCTTCAAATCCCTTTTCGTGTTCCAGGTGTCAGAATATAGACTCCACCATTGATGGACTCCATCAATGAAATGATGACCATTGAAGTATCATAACATAGATACTAAATTTACTCACGTATTCAGGCTTGAGTTTCTTGTCATTGCCTCGTACTACAAGCTTCTCCAATTTCTCTAAGTGGACATTCAGGAACTCAATGTCCTTCAATCGTAACTCCTCACTGATTATCTCCAAGTCTCTAACAGGATTAACGTCTCCTTCGATATGGGTTACATCGTCGTCTTCAAAAGCTCCTGCAAACAGAGAAGATATAAAGTTTCTTCAACTTCTGAACTTTCTATAAATAATTTATAATTATAAAGAATTTAAAACATTTTTAGAGATATAAAAATGATAAACTCTTGTAAGTAGGGTTGCTAATTACAACTCCTTCGTAAATTGTGAACATCCTTGCCACGGAAAGTGTAAGAAACTATTGGATTCTAGTTTTCCGCTCTGCTTTAGAGAAATGCAGAGGCACTTTGCGATATGACCGCAAGAAATGTTCTCGACCATTATTTAAGAGAGCGGTACCCTCAGTGCGAAAATTACAGGTCGGTTTAATTACAAAAATTACCACCTGCCAAGACGCGATGCCGTTAAACGCCACAACTACTTGGAATGTTATCTGATGCGGAATCTAGTACCGGATTCTTTCTGGTCCGCTTTCCATCTTCGATCTTCATAAAACAGCAGGTCGGACCGGATGCTCTTCGTCGAATCATTCCCTCTTACGTCGGAAGGTGAGAAACACGCCAAGTATCGAAAGTATCAATAATCGACTTGGCGGTGTGTAGAGAAGTCGATAAATGAAAAAGCAGAAGGATAACGAGGCATTTTTAGTTTCCTGTTGCCTTAAACCCTTTCTGCTGTACTGCTGCGAATCACGCACCATTTCTGCCGCGAGCCTCTCTTCACATTTTACGAGCTGTGTGTCGGAAGCTGAAGGAAAATTTAATGCTATCTTCATTCCAGGCAAATAGATTTTTATGCGAAAAGCTTCACATTTCCACAATTGAGTTTTAAAACTGGCGACTCAAGTCATTTTTTATGAGGAAATGTAGATAACCTTTCCTAAGCTAGTAGCAAATAAAAGTGAAAATGAAAGATTTAAATTTAAACAATTACAAGCACAAACGACCAATATTTTACTAGCCCGAAGTTTTCAAAATCCGACAATCTCCAAACTAAAAACATTAAAAACTGTACAGTTCAAAAGTAGAAATAGATAGAAGCAATCAAAATTGAATATTTTTTATTTAATGTTCTTCAAAGCATCAACCAGAAAATATTTAATTTTTAAAGTCTGCAATTTAAAATTGTTTGACTATAAAGGATTTCAGTTGAAGATTGTTCAATAACGTTTAGCCAAGTTGAAATTTGTTCCATTAAAAATATTTACTATTTGAATTTTTGAGGAATTAAATTAGAAAAACTTCAACTATTAATGCTTTCATTTTGAAATAAGAACATTTTTCAAATCTAGAAAATTTCAAATAACAATTTTGGATTTCCAACACTATAGATTTGAACTCCAACCTAACATTATTTAATTTTGACTGTTATAAACTAACAATAGGCTTGAAGTAAAAATTCAAAATCATACATTTTTACAATTATGAGCGTTCAGAATTCAACAATTGCAAGTTTATAGGACTCTTAGCCATTTTAAAGGATTTTTAATCACTGGAATCTGCATTCGTACTGTTATTTTTTTGATCGGAAATGCTTCTGCAGCAGCGTTAAAGTCCATCAAAGTTTAATTATGAAGTTTAAATTGAAAAACACTAGAATTATTTAACTCTTTTAAAATATATTTTATTTACTTTTTCCCAAAACTATTCTGAGTATCTACTTATTATACGTTAAATAAATAGTATTTATTTGAAAAAGCCATTTTATGAGTCTATAACGCCCCCTGAAAAGTGAACCTTAGATCACCTTTTACCAAACGGTATCACCTGCTGACATATTATTAGTTCCAAACGCCGCCACACGGATAGGTTACTAGATCCACAAATGGTCACTGAATAACGCACCATACTATGGACACTTCGACTTCAGCGCGATCTTGGATGAATTTCCAAATTAACAAAAATAACAGTATGAACATAGATTCCCCAGACTAAAAATCTGTTTAATTACAAAAATTCCTGGTCAGAAAAACTCTCACTCTTTAACATTAATTTATCATTCTCTAAAATATCTGCTATGATTATTCAAGAAACGTCCATCACGAACTGATTAAGCCGATCGCTCTCATTTTACCTCAGCAGGCTGGTGGTTTAAGCGAAAAAAACGTTGAATCTTATTTCAATAAGAAATTGGTCTTGTAAACACTTCATCATCGGCAAAAAATCAATTTCCTCGCGAAGCGTTTACTCTGGTAGGTGTTGCCCTGAAAGGGAAAGAGACAGCAGTCCATTGCCATAGAAGTATATGAATTACAATGAAATTATCGAGTACGGACGATCCACTGTTATTGCCGACAATCTGTTATACAGGCATCATTTAAATAATAATAAACGATAAGTGGATGCGTCGAAAGATATATTCTTATGGTTAGCATTGTATTTATAAGTCTTTAAGTATATACCAGGGACCAGTTACAAATGCCTGCCCACTCTCTTGCGGGTTGTACGGAGTCAGCAAATAATCATCCTAAACTCGTATACGCAATTTAACGGCAAGTGAGACGATGCGCAACATCCCTGTCATTACCAATATTCCGTATGCGTACTTATGGAAAAGTAACTGGCGCCGCCTCGTTATGATTAGTGCCTTACATTTACTGGTCGCTAATGTGCATCAATGCCTTAGTTTCGATGTCGCTGCCAAAGACATAAAGAGGGATAACGAGGACTATATTTTGGAAAGGAATTACCTATTTCGTAATGCAGTTGCAGGTAATTCATCCTATATATCGCTCAACAAAACTAGGAGATAGAGAAGAGAACTAATAAAACTTAGGGATAATAAAAGAGGCCGGAAGGGCTTGATGTTCATAGAATGTGGTCTGCAGTCATAATTACGAGGAGCGAAAATTGCGTGAAGGGAAATGTAAATCGTAAACGCAGAGAAGCTCTATTGTAGAAATGAACACAAAACAGTCCTCAACTGCGATTGATTAATAAATTCGTAATTAAGTTCCTACCAACAATATAAAAGCGTTGATTTCCCTAATGACCTACATGAACTATCGTTGAAATGCCAACACTTTTAGAATCAATTAATTTTTAAACAGAAAATAAGTGTAGAGTATTGCTGCTCATTGTAATAGAAATTTACTAGTCGAGTGTATAAGTTATTATTATCAGATGGTTATTTGCAAACAATAGTATATATGATTGTTATGCACAGTTATTTAATTTATTGCCTTGGAACGTGCATTTTGAATAAAGTACAGAAATTACATTAAAAAAAAAAAAAAATACTTACGGCACAAATGAAAGATGCCATCGCAGGCACTTATATGGGAAAGAAAAGCGTTTCCCAAACCCTGACCTTCAGCAGCTCCTTTTACTAATCCAGCGATATCCACCACATTCAAAAATGCAGGAACCTTACTGAAAAATGAAAGAGAACCTTAATTGATAATTTGTTATACTTTCATTAAATTCAATTCCTTAACCATTTGATTTTCCTCACTAAGATTGATAATTTTCTTATAACCTTAACGAGATGAAAGAAATAATTTTTCTTGGGACAATTTAATGCTTTTATATTTAAGGCATGAAAGCTTTCCTATAATATCCAGTTCAAACTTCAAAACATTAAGCTTTAAGATTTAAACAAAATTCTAATCGCGTAATCCTGTTTCAAAATTGTAAACTAAAAACAATGTTCAAAGCACTGGCATTTGAAATTGTACAATTTCGAATACTGCGTGCATACAAATTTGAAGACAATTTCACTGTTACATTTTTAATTGATCGTTTATTTTTAGTTTGAAGTTTGAATAATAAAAAACGTACTAAAATGTGCTAATTTAAGATTAAAATCGTGAAAATTGACCTAAATTTGAGTTAATAATCACATTTATATTTTTAATTAAGACTAATAAACTCTTGTTTACTTGATTATTTTCTTTATTTATTCTCGCGTTTACTGAATGTTTAGATTGATTTTCCACGAAATTGGGAAAAAAATCCTTACACATAGAAAGGGTACTAACTCACTTTTTTTACTAAGATCCGTTTTGCGCGATACATATTTGATAGGCCTTTTCGGAAAATTAAGCAGTTTCCCGTAGTCTTTATTACTGAATAACTTCGCTCCATCTCCTTTTGACTGAAGTCATTTATTATTTAATAACTATTAAATAACAATTAAAATAATATAAAACTGTTTAGCCTTATTTTAAATTCTTTTCCTAATTACGTTTACCGAATTTTTTTATGATAGATATGGTGTCGAAAATGAGATATAGGATGTAATTTAGCTGGTATTTTTCTGTACTGAAGAGTGCTCTGAATTATTGCATTTTTTACATTTTATTAAAGTATTGTCCTTTCACGTGGTTAAGTTATTTTCAGCTTTTTGCTTAGGCTTGTCCGATTTTTATCGTAAATTATATTTTGAATCATCATACAGTTTTAAAATTGAACGTTCAAAATTGAGATGTTCCTTTAAATCGTTCAAAATGGTAGAATATCAAATTTAATCCCATAATTTGAAGTTTTGAAATAAAAATTATTTCTAATTAAAGTAATTTGAATTATAAGCTTTAAAAATTGGATCAGTTCAAATTCGAAACCTTAAAAATTAGAAAAAGCCAAAAAAAAAGATTTTTTAAATTTGATAATACTATTAAAATTTAAAACTGGAAATAGTTAAAATTCATAATTTAAAAATTTATCAATTTCAAATTCTAAGCATTAAAAATTTCACGATTTTAGTGAAATAAAAATAGCAGCTTAAATACACGATTGCTTCTTCAAGGTTTCCTGGTCCTTCTGCCACCCGGATTTAAAATAAGAGCGTTAATAAATAGAACTTGTTGGGCCTTCAAATTATTCCTGCCCTTTGACTGCTTCCAAATAGAAATCTCATTCAAATATTGTATTTTATTCTTGTTCACATGTAGAGCAAAAATCATAGGTCAGGCATTACAGTGGAAAAAAGTGGCATTTGATGACCATAATGATTGGTATTTAAATGCTAATGCCGGCCTCATTGATCAATTAGCCTTTGTTGCGACGCGACGAGGGTGAAGGTGCGAGGATGAGCACACTCGGAAACGCATCAGTCGGTCGGTTTTCATCAAAGACTGTTCTCTGCATTGTCACGTGCCACGAGGCAGGAGTTGGTTAATGCTCCATGGCAAATGTGATCGCTGATCGGGATACCAAATGTAAAGGATAGAAAGCTGAATTTCTACTCTTTGATCCAGGATGATCTCCCTAATTTGCATTCTCAATCATCCCAAATTACGATCAGAATCCGATGATGACATTTAATTTGGTACTATTTATTTTTATATTTATGAAACAATTTAGAAAAGTATATTGAACATTTAAGGGTAATAAACTTTTTTACTTGGAAGTATTTTTTACAATAGATATTATAACAGGGTTTTAAAGTTTAGAAAAATCAATTCTTTCCAGGGAGACTTTTCTGAGCATCAAATAATGAATAATAACCATTCGCTACATGTAAAAATCTGAGTCATTAAATGTTTTTATTGAAAGCAGAAGCATAAATAGAAAATTCTTAATTATTGGTGACCATAAGTGTTATTTAAAAAGTATATTTTTACAATCTTAAGCGGTAAAGAAATTAACGTATATAGAAGACAAATAAAAAAATAAGTGGCTTCTAAAAATGCAAGAATACTTTTATTGCACCCAAACTTTTAATTATATAAAATTTTAATCTCAGTTTAATGCAGTTTATATATTAATTAGTTAATTGGGGGAGATAGGAAAGAGGACGGACAAATTCATGAAGAAATCCAAGTTTTCAAGATTTTAAAGGTCAGTAGACACTAAGGTGAACTGAAAAAAATAAATTTCTAATAGCAAAAAATTGTTAGTGCTTTATGAGCTGAAAATACTATAAACATTTCTTTGAAATCGATTAATATATTGCACCTCCTCAACCGTGTTGAAAATGGACGAAACTGAAATTAAGCGTAAAATATATGAAAGAATGAATTCTTACATTCACCAATTTTGTTATATATGCGTAACTATATGCCTGATTTATGTTTTATTTTTATTGAAGTCCGACACAGAAAATTACTCCAAAAAATTTAAGAATTAAACGATTAATTTATTAATGATTAACAATTACAATTTTTGAGTAAAATCTACGTTGTTTCGGAAACTAGGAATCTCAGCTCTTTATTGAAATATAGCCCTTATGTAACCGTCTCTTTTTTCATCAATACACCTTTTTTGTGGAGGTAATTTCATACGCGGAATCGAAAAAAGATAAAATTCAAATTAAAAAAACAAAAAAAACATTTGGTACATTTTTCAGGTATATTGGAAATAGTGGTCGACCATTTCGCCTCCTGGTGCTGTAAACTGCAACTAGAAAGAGTAGGTACAATTTTAAAGATGTATTTTAATTTTTGTATAAAATTGTTTTTACGATTTTTTTGTGAAGTGTTACACAATGACTGAATACTTCAAACAAATCTTCATAATGTCTAATCGTTTTAGATAGAATTTCTATCTTGTACAGTGAAAAAAACAAATTTTTGTAAAAAATGTTTTTAAAAAAACAAACTATTCTTTTTCTATTTCATGTTCGCTTTAATGCATTGAAAGCTTAAATAAACTTTAATTAATGTATGTAGCGACAAATATTGTCTAGATTGTACAAAGAATTGGAAATGAAGATTGGAATTGAAATTTGAATTCTAACCTAACTTATCGATCAGATTTTTAAATAGTAAATATTTCATGCATAAATTAACAAAAATGTACTTTGAGTTAATTTTTGCTTCAAAATAAGTCTATTTAAGTTTAAAATTTGATGAAAATCAAAATAAATACATAGTACAGTCATTGTTTTTTTAGAAAAATTTTTCTGTCAACAAATGTGTTTTTTTTGGTATAAGAAGTAAATTCCATTAAAACCCTTTGTTTTCGATAAAGACTTATTTTTAGTATCCAATAAATACTTTAAACTCCACAACAAAATCATTAAAACACTTTTATGCACAAATTAAAGTGCATCTATAAAATCGTAACTATTCCTTCCAGCTCCGATTTTTCTCACCAGGTGGCGTATCGCAGTTTAACCATTCCCAATAGTTTTACAAACATAAAAACATTTTTTGACTGTAATAATTCATTTTATCATATATTTTATGCTTAAAGTCAATTTGTTCCATTTTTAACGCGCTTCTAGAGATAAAAGATATTCGACTGAAAAAAAATTAACAGTATATTCATAGAAGCCGTCGAGTTTGAGATGGCTTGAGGTTGTTTCGGGAAACATCTTGGACCAAATGCAAGTAGGAAGATCTTGCGAGCAAAGCGAAATTTTCACGAGCTTCTTGAGAGCACTGAGAAAAGTTTATACGGGGTCGAAGGTAGGTACTGGGTACCGTAAAGCAGAATTTACGGAGCCAGTCATTGTTTGGTGTGTCAGTATATTTCAGAGGCGAGTGCAAAACTGATCTGCATTGCAGATCACGTGCTCGGCTACGTGCCTCACCCCGGCGCTGGCAGGAATAAAGGAGAAGACGTATGGAAATGTCGCCAGTTATTCCGAACCGTTTCTCTCGTTAGGGTTTATCGCGTGGCCATAACGTATTCTCAAAGCATTCGCATCCCACTATTTGCCAATATGTGAAATTTGGACAAATGCTTACCTGGCAGGCTTGAAGTACTCACACAGGTAGTCATACCTCGGGTCCGGTACTGGTACTCGACGTGCTTGAACAAAAAAGTAAATTATTTGGTTAGAGCAATTGATCAAAAACCAGGTCAAATTCATCCCGTTTAATCTAAATTTGTCTGTAAAACGTACAAAGTTCATGTTGAACTGATAGAACTAATGAAGCTTCCTGTATCCGCTAACATCTGGCTGAGCAAAGTTCTTTTAAATTTAACATTACTGCGGTGCTTTGAAATGTCGGATATCCTACTTGAATCAATCGACTCAGAACTTTCATCTTTCATGCTTTCTGTTTTAGTAATTTTTTTCTTTTTGACCCTATTTTCCGTGATAAGAGTCACGAAAGGATTCAATACATTTTTCATATTCTGAATAACAATCCGAACCATTTTGGAATGTGCTTCCATGCGTTTATTGACACCTTCGTAAATAGCAACTTCATTCAAATTGCATGTTAAATTATGAGTTTTCAGATAGGATCCTAAATATATTGCTGCTGTCGCAGACGCTGAAAGACCTATTAACTTAGGCCTCAAAATTCCAATATAGTTAACTCCCTTGATAATCAAAGATGCTACAGTTTGTTCCAAGAAACCTATATTCGGCAGATTTTTTAGTTGCACTGGTGGTAAGGTCTTATGAAAATGAATTTCAACTTCAGAGTAGTCTGAACATTGTGCCATGAATCTATCACGACATTCTATTGTGCAGAAAAGGTATACACGATCTTTAAATAGAAGAGCTATGTCCGGTTTTCCAGCTACCATTTTTTGATAAGAAAGACTTTCGACGTAAGTGTCGAGACAATAACCACCGGATTTTAATCTACTTGCCCAATAAGAGTGTTCAATATCGACTGTCTCTTTCAAAATTTGTGGGTGATCTCTTGGCATTTCTTTTTTCAGATTTTCAAGCGGATTATTAACGAAAATATCAACATGTTTTGAACAAACCCAGTAAAAGTTGTGTCTAAACTGAAAAACACCTTTGCGATCCAAAGGAATAGAAGATGATTTCAAAACATCATCCATATTAATACAAACTGGACAGAAGGTTTGGGAGATACTTTCTCGTTTTCTGAATTCGTAAGGAGACACACACAAGTCCTCAAGATGATGAACCTTATCGTAATGAGCTTCACGAAAATATTTTTTAATAGCTGAAAATCGGGCGCGTACTGCTCTGCCTGCGCGAGTCCAAACGCCCCATTTGCTTCTGGTTGCATCTATCTTGATAATATTTGCCGCAAATCCAGAGAGCCAATCGCGGAATAATTTTTCACCAAGTTTCCAGATTTGAAATTGATGTGTTATAAACTCCGGAGAAAAAATGGATGGTTTTTTTTATTTCCTGTGCATCATATTCTAGACATTTTAGAGAGAATTCTATGTCTGCTTCTAAATCAATGATTCCTAAAAGAGTTAATTCTTCTGCTTCTGGTTGGCTAGCTGGAAAGCCATCAAGAATATAACCCAAAGATTCTGATTGTGGATCAAATGAATAGAGATAAACCGCTCGAGCCTTTTGCTCATCAGTAACCATATTTCCTTCCTTGAGATTTCTTTTTATCGAAAGTGATAATTCAGTCCAACCAAAGTTCTCCAAAGTGTGTCGTAGTGATTCCCCCCGAGTCATGATTTTTAAACCATACGTTTGGGCCAATCTTTGGGCTAAAGTCGTTTTCCCAAATTTTGGTGACCCTATAATTGATACTTGTACCGGTATCAAAGGTGAGCAGGAATCCTGATTCAAATACTTTAACGAGTCTTTTTTGAAAGACTCAATAGCTTCTTGTCCAGACAGGAAGTAAAGATATTGACGGTGTACTATAGAGAAAATCTGACCCTGAGCTTCCATTGGTAAGAACATGTGAAAGGGTATTTTTCTTTCATAAATTTGCACTGGGCAGTTTCGACCAAAGGAACTCAAGAAATAATAACCAGAATTTAAAAGATTTTCAGCTGTTTCGATAGTGATTTCGTAAGTTCTTTCTAGAACTGAAAAATTTCTATGAAGGTACGGATCAAGAATTGTTAAAATATGACAAAAAAGATGTGCTGCGCCTTTCTCAGAATTAATCTCAACCCAAGGTATTGATTCCTTTTTCATTCAATCTCGAGCTTTTTGTAAATGTTGACTGCTACTTTCGTAGGCTTCTTTTATTTTTCTAGATATTCGTTCCCTGGCTACATATTCATCTTCCCAATCAGAAAAAGGCATTGGTTCTGAATTCATTTGAAGATATAGTTCTTCTAATTCTATTCTCTCTCCTGCTTCTTGTAGAACAGAATCCAGGTCTTCAGAAGAAAATTTCTGTAATTCTAATTCTGCATCTTTCTCAGATAGTAAAATTTCTGATTGAATTTGGAAAACCAGAGAAGGTGGGGGATTATGAAGACCAACATAACCAGATTCAGAAAAGTCTTCTTCGAAGGAAGCTTTGTGTCTTCTTCTTTCTCTTAATCTCTTTTGTATCCAATTTCTTTTATACGGTTGAACTCTTTTAAATTCTTTTTCAAATCTTATTTGTTCTTTTAGTTTATTCTGGCCTTCCTTGGCTTTCCATGAATCTAGTAGGGATAGAAGTAGTCTCTCCTCAGCTAACACCAAACTGCACCGGAGTTCTATTATAATTTCTGGAACTGCATACTTTGTCATCATTGTTTCTACATCTTCAGTGCAATTTGGAAAAGAATCAAAGATGATGCCATGTTCTTCAAAAGGGGGTTTGAAGTACTTAAATACCGTTTCCTTTAGCATTGAATCAGGCAGATTTCCACCATTTTTTATGTAATTTCTAACAACGGATTGTGTGAAATCTTTATCAATCACAAATCTCTGTTTATCAGATTTTATTTCATCAAGCTTTTGATCATCTGTTTTCTTTTCATCAGGTGACTCTAAATCATCTAAACTATTTAGACCATCTTCAGGAATCTCCGCATTTTTCATATTAAACGAATCTTCATGTTTCCAACCCACAACTTCAATACCTAACTCTATCATATAATCATTAATTTTTTCAAAGAAATCTATGTGTGCCAAACCACATTCTTTAGAAATCGCCCTTGCCATTGTGCTTTTGCCACTTCCGGGAGGTCGAACAATACAAAGTCTAATTGGAGGAATTTTGATAAGGGGTTCTTTCAAAGGAAGAGAAAAGTCATTTGAATTTTGAACAAATTCACCAAGAGCTATTTCGCTTGAGAGAAGATAAATTCTGTTTCCGAAAAGGATACTTAAATTTTCTTGTCCTTTCCACAAAACTCCGTGACGCATTAAAGCTACTGGACAGTAGATGCTAGTGTCCCCTAATCGGCGATTGCCTGTTGGAACTTCTTTAAATTTTACAGATTCTTCATCCTCATCTTTCATCTCATAATTCTCTTCCTGTTCTTCATCATCTAAATTATCAGGTTCCTTTAACGTAGAATCGCCAAGATCCCAAAGTTCCTCCTTCCTTTCCTCTTCACTCATTTTACTAGCAACCAACTGGAATTCCTTATAAAGATGTTTAGAAACAGATGCAAAAACATCAGTTTTAAAATTACATAAGAAGGCTTCCTTTCCCAAATCTCTCAACATGTCTTGAAAAATTTGCAAATTCTTTTCAAATTCTTTAATAGATTTGATATATTCGGATAAAGTCCTTATCTTATAAGTTTTAGTATAATTATCCGTACTCCCGTCATTCCCTTTACTGAAATAGTTTAACCCAGGTTCTATATTTGCTATTCTATGTTCACCAAGATCTGTAATATAATATCCTCCCTTACCTTCTTCATAGTCATATATCCGACGCCAGTTTTTAATTAAATCATCGTATGGTGCCTCTTCAAATAAAATGATCACATGATCGATTTTTATGCCAGATTCAATAACTCCTAACCAAATTATCGGATCCAAGTACATGTTATCAAGAATCCAACCTCCATCAGAAGAAATATTGATTGGTTCGTTTTTCAAGAATTTTACCCTATCTTCTAACATTATTATAACTTCTGGATCATGTTCAGTTAGTTCTGGAACAGGTTGCTCCTCAATTTTTATAAAATCTGGAGCATACGTTTCAATGACAGATTCGTCTTCGTTAAAAATGTCCAGATTTTCATCATCTTCAAGAAACTGGATATCATATTCCCGAAGAGATTGTCGTATGTTTTCAATTTCCTCAGAGTTATTTCGAGAATTCTTCAAAATTTCCAGACGATCTAAAATCTCTTTTACTTTCAAAGTCCACGTTTTTAATTCATCAAGTCTTTTTGTTTCTCTTAGCTCTCGTTCTTTTTCAAGAATCTTAGTTGCAGCCTTGATTACGCTGTCAAGATGTTGACGCATCAAAGTTGCAATTCTCTCCTGAATTTGTTCCTGGATCAATTCATCCTCGAGTCTTTGAATGAAGATATGTTCTTGGATTTTCGATAAAAAGTCTGCTGCTCCTTGCGACGATAGAAAATAAAGACAATTCATAAAACGAACCACATGCTTAAAATCTCCCACGACTTTTCGACCTTTTCTGAGTTCAACTGGACAGTAGAACTTCCAATTCGATAATCTCCATCGAAATCTGGGAGAAACTGTACCCCTCCTAGATAATTCATTAAAAATTTCTTCCTTTGTTTTTCCTTCGAAATTCTGATTAGGATCTACCGTGAATTCTTCTTCATACATATCCTCTTCGCTGCTTTCGAAACTCGTCGATTCTGATAATTTCGTTGGAACTATAACCCTCGGTAGCGGCAAAATTCTTAATTTTAAACTAACTATCCGAAACATCATCTCTGGTGAAGTTCTTCCATCGACTCGTGTTATATTCTGGGGGTTATGTTTAAGAATGACTTTATCAATAGCAGGAAGGGCATAACGTTGAGAAATATCGGATTGAAAAATCATGTTGGGATTCATATCAACAATGCGTTTGATCAAATGTTTTTGAACATTTGCCTTCATTGGTTCTTCTTCTAAAATCTGCTTGTAAGCTTCTACCATATCCAAATCATTATATTCATTAACACTGATCGTTTCACGAATTTTATCAACAGAATTTCCACTATGAGGATCCTAAAAAGATTGATTTCTTTTTGGAAGAAGGTCAAGATCAGGGCATACTGCGTATTTAATTATATGTGGTTTAAGAGGCCAGATACTAAACATATCTTCTATTTGTCTCGGGATATCACACTTGTAACATTTACGAATTCTATCACAATGCTCAGGATAAGAAGAATAATCTAAATTGGGATTATTTGGAATCAATGGCAAACCTTCGATAACATAACCACGATGCATCACATCATGCTGATTTATTCTTTCCTCTATCAAATTTAGTATAACTTCCAGGCCAATACTTTCACCGGATTTTAAAATATTCGCAATATACTGACCCTTCTCAGAGTTTTTATCAATTTCTTCCTTAATTTGAGTTTCTGGGGATATCAAAACACAATGCCAGGAGGTTGCTATCATTTTTGCTAACTTATTAGTATTTAAACCAGGTTTTCCGAAAACCGCAAAACATAAGGGCTGCATTTTTAAATATTCATTCTTTGCTTCATTTTCAGAGTAGGGATCACGAGTTGTAAATGGATTTTTTGGTGGTGAGAAGTGAGGGTGCAAATCACCATTTTCAAAAGAATTAGATATTAGTTTTTCTAATTCTTTAAACCTAGTAATAGGATTTGTGTCTTCTATGAAGGGGTAATAAATATTTGCAGTTGGATACAATTTTGAATGAGAAGGAGGCCAGGATTGTGTAACTTTTTCAGGATAACCTTTAATAGAGGACAGAAAACTCCTTTTCGCGATGATCGAGGTATTTACAATAAAAATTTCATCTTCATTGGAAACAGGCTTCTTCGACTTTGATAGCGTGTCGCGTATATTTTAATAGTTTCACTGAATATAAATATTTATTGTAAATTAGCATAACTTGAGAGTTGTTTCGATTGACAGAAATGGTAACAAATGGTAATATATTTTGAAAACAAAGAAACAATAGTTTAGTTCACTTCGATCAGAGGAATGGTTAAAAAGTTTCCAAGACATTTTTTAGGTCTAAATTTAAATTCTACCTTTCTAAAATACTTGTAAAGAAAAAATTATTATAAATTAAAATTGAGCAAATCCTTGATCTTACCTCTCATCTAGAGAATCTGGGAATTTAGCTAGAAATAAAAAATAATCTAAAAGTAATTATTTAAATACTTATTTTCATTAGGATCGATGGTGCAGAATGGGAAGTTTTCTGCAGCAGCTTGACTCTTCGTAAGTACGTTGAAGAAAGTTGACTTTCCGACATTTGGAATACCAACAATTCCAACTTTAAGGTTGGTTCCTACTCGACCAATTAGCGGCTTCCGTTCCGGTTCTTCTACCTTCTTAGGCGGCATTCTGAAACCATATTAAAAAAAGTACTTAATTTAATAACAACGAAATGGAAACAATTCTTCTGTTAATTTGCTTCTAACTAACCAAAGAGCCATCATCTTTGAAAGCGTGTCTACTAATGTTCTCAAATCAAATCTCTTCTTATTAAAAATGCGAATAAAACGCCTTTTAAATAAGGATTTCTTATGTGTCATTTTATTTATTGCGATATCTTATCATATTTAAACAGAAAAATACTTTTCAAATTTATGGCGTTGCGTGCAAATAATACAAATTTTATTACAATTACTTCAGAAGTTTCCGCACATGATGGTTATCGTCATCAGTTATTTAATCTGAAAAATTTCTATACATATGGGAATTTAATACAACTTCGATCTGTTAATTATATGCGTAGATTTGATTAACAAAACATTTGTTGTTAGTTTTGGTAAACATATCTTTGGTTAATTATTTGTGGCATTTTATATGGGTCAAATTTTTAGGTATCATTTTTAATTACTTTGGTTTTAACGATTAATTATTGATTTTTTTTAAGTGTTGAAAAAAATATATTTCTAATAATTTATTTTGACAGTTTAATTATAATACATGTGTTTATAACATAGTTAATGTAAAATTCTTTAACTATTCAATTAAATTATTTTTCTAATGATCATAATTAAAGCAGTATTCTACTTTGAACGCTTGAAAAAAAGCTATTTTGTGATTTTTTTGTAGTAAAATTAAATATATTAATGTAGTGTTTGTATAGCATAATAAATACACTTTTAAACGTATTAACATTTTTTTTTAATTTAGGAAGGTGTGCGATGTTAATAAAATGTCGATAACGATTAACCTAAAACAGAAAAATCAGATAGTTTTAGATTGAGTATAACTGCAGCAACCCATGGAACTAAAATTATACAAAGATTTTCATTCAAACTACATTTTTTTGCCAAAAAAAAGCGATAAAAATGACGAGTTTTATTTTTATTCTGCCATTTTGTTATTTTCTCATGTATATTAAAAATTATAGTTCCATGGGTTGCTGCAGTTATACTGAATCTAAAACTATCTGATTTTTTTGTTTCAGGTCAATCGTTATCGACATTTTATTAACACCGCATATCTTCCCACTTCTCGAGGAGTAAACTTTAGCTGCAGTTTTCGAGTGTAAAAAGTGTATAAAATAAATAAATACAATGTTTTAAATAGATTTTAAAAGTGTATTTATTATGTTATACAAACACTACATTAATATATTTAATTTTACTAACAAACACAAATTCACAAAAATAGCTTTTTTTCATGCGTTTAAAGTAGAATTCTGCCTTAATAATTGATACCCAATGCGAAAGAAATACAAAATTATATCTAGGAATTATTTACCAACTGGAATACCAAAAATAATTAACCAATAATATGTTTGCAAAAAGTAGGAACTGTGATGTTAACTTAATTAACCCAGATAATTAAGATATAGAAATTGTATTACAACTCCTTATGTCTAAACTAAAGGGGAAAGACTTAACATTTATATATGCAGAAAAGAAGAAACAATCTTTTAATAAGAAATTATATATTTTTATATATAATGTTTAAATGATTTCTTTCATCAAAGAAATAATGTTTAAAAATTGGATTTATACTTATGTCGTTGGAAAATAAAATAAAATTCAAGTGGCTTAATTTTTATTGTTTAACTTTAAATTATTCACGTTAGAACATTTAACTTTGCACTTGATCAAATTGAAATATTCCAGTTTTTAATTATTTAACTTTGTACGTTTCAATAAAAAAGTGTTCACCTTAAAAGACACCTTTTTCAAATTACTATATATATTTTTAATCTGTTCAAATTTAATACAGAACCGCGTTCTCCGATTTTAACATTTTTAATTTGTATACAATTCATGTTTTTTGTACAGAGTGTTTATGCATACCCTAGTTTTGCATACAACAAATTTGTGGATGTAAAAAGAACATTGGTTCTTATATTTCTTAAATACACTTAGTAACTTCGGGGAATTTCCCGCGTAATTTAAATATTGTTTTTTAAAATTTCGTATATTTTTTAAACAAAAAGGGGATGTTTTTCGAGAAAAAGAGAAAAAAGGGATTCGAAAAAAGGAGAAACGCAGGGGAATAAGAGGAAAGACGGTTTTTTAAATCGTTTTATTTCAAAACATTTTAAAAATTATGAAAGGATTCAAACTAAAAAGGTATTTTGAAACAAAGTAGAATCTCATAATAATTAATTATTAAGTATTGTTACATCTCTTTGAAAATACCATTTATTTAGAGCTTAAACATTGCTCTTAATTGTTATGAAATTTTGGAAATGTTATATTTTCTGAATACTTTCTTTGTATCATATTTATTACAATTTTAAACAGTAGACATTCAAATTTAGTTGTCTTGTCATCACGGTTAATAGAAAATATTACATTTTCGTGATTCGAATTTGTACTCCCGGTTTTATTTTAGTTCCCGGCTATTACCTGGTTAGTATACACCTTGCAACTTGAGAACAAATTTCTGACATATGGCGTCACCACTATTTAGAAAATTAAACTAATCAGCTTTAAAATCAAAGCCTAGATTTAAACGTCTTAAATCAAATCTAGTTAACCAAAGAGTCATCAACGTCCTCTGTCAGATCATCATAAAATCTTCATCATTCTAATTGTCACAAAACATGAGAAACGCGTAATCATTTTTAAGATCAGATCTTAGAGGGCGAGCTATAATAATGGTATGACTTGATAGTTTGTGTATCGAATTTAAGATATCTTTACATCACAGATCTGGATCAGAATCTGCAGTCCTGAATCATCATCATCAGAGTCTGCTCTTCTGAATAAAGGCTGTGAATTGGTGGTTAGCTAATTGCAGATAGTATTTCGGCTGGCTTTCGTCCCCCAGTCGCTACTTTGTAACCGCGGCAGAAGGGACGGATAAGCCGCGTTCCTTTATCATTACAGCCAATTGACGGAATCGTTTCCGCGGCCCGTCGCGTTTAAGGCTGCATCGCTCGAGGGCGCGAAGGAAGACATAGACAGTGGCGGCTGAGTGTACTTGTTTTCACGAACATTTACATACACACTCAACCTCAAGTCGGGGTGGTTTGTATGGATGGAAATGAAAATGATCCCCGTTCGTCGCCACGCCCTCATCCCTCCTACCCATAATGCTTAAGTCGTGTTCACCATGTTCACCATAGAGGTAAAGTGCCTCCGGCTGCGTCCTCATCGTCTCGGTCCTCGACGATGACCACTCGTTCGCTCGAGTGCTCG
>JAWWLR010000149.1:34993042-35003431 GCA_035041075.1 Acraspis erinacei
ACTTGATTGCATTATAAAAATGCATCCGTGACTGATGATATATACCGGGATATCCCCGTGCAAACTATCCCAAAAAATATAAAATCAAACTAAAAAAAATGGCTTCGACATATTGGGCAATAACCATCTTAAGCCTGTGACAACATTTAAAAAAATTTTAATAATAATAATAATTAATGTATATATATATATATATATATATATATATATATATATTTATTTATTTATAGGCAGGAAATTTAAATATTTAATTCCAAGATTCATAATTTTAGTTGAAAATTAATTTCTTTGTGTAAAAATTTAACTATTATGTTGGCAATAATTTTTTGTTTTTTGAGAATTAATGTTTTAACTGAAAATTTCGCTATTCCATTATTGAATTTCAGTTTATCTTTTTTTTTCATTTAAAATGAAACTATTTGTTTGAGAATTGATATTTTTTTACTTGAAAATTCACATATTTTTCAAAATTCAAGGTTTTCTAAAACAATTAAAATTTGTTATTTTTTTAGCCGATCCTTTTGCTAATTGAATAGTGGGTTACTTCAACCAAAAAATTGTGTAGGATCAATCAAATATTTTGTTTAATCAACCAAAACTTATTTGATTCAAACAAATTTTCACGTATATCCAAGAAAACAGTTATATTGGTTAAACGACTTTTTTTCTGACAATGTGTGTAACCTACCAATTTCGTTTAAAAGTATCATAATTTTCACTCAGCAGATATGAATGAAGTTGTGTAAAAATTAATTTTTGATCTTTAAGAGCAGATCATTTTGATCTGAAGTTGATAATTAGAATGTTACGATCGGGTTGTGCATTTGCTGCGTTTTAACTAATGTCGAGAGGAAGGTTTGACGCCGATGATGAATGTGTGCATTCGAATGGTGGGTTTGAAAGTCGGCCTTAAAAATCGCCTGACAAATACCCGGCTGAACTCGGGAGATAGTTTTCTTTAGTTTTCCTCTCCCCTGACCATACCTTCAGGCAAATGCGAGTACTTCTTATAAAGTCGGATGCAGTCGCGGATCATACCGTGATTTGAAGCCCACCTTATGAAAAAGAAAGTTTCACAGGACCATACCCAGTGCATTGGAGTCATCCAGCAGTATATGTACTCATTATGCCTTAAATGATATTTTAGCAGCAAGAGTGACCCGTGTACAGATCTCTGTGTCACCGGGCTTTTAAATAGAAATTCGTAGCGTAATATGTTTTAACCGTAGTGCTACATGACTTGAATAAACCAGGCTTACAAGACAATAGTAATATATTTCTAAAATATAAATGCAACCAACTGTGATGGTAACTAGTTCCGTTTAAAATGTAAGTTACCCATTACTGGTTTTAACTTTGGAAAAAAATATCTTCAAACCAAAAGGATAATTCATCGTGATAAATGAAGTCATTTTTTTAAGGGCGAAAGATTAGTGATAACAAATATTGTAGTTATTTCTCGATTTCCCTTTTCTGTGATAAAGGAAGGTAGATTTTGGTATTTATTTTTGGTTTGTGAGATGCTTTCATCGGGTAGTTCTCGGAGACTGTTGATTAACAATAATAAATATAAAAGGTGGAGAAGACGAAAGGGCAAGAGAAAGGGAAGTGGATGAAAAAGAGCGCCCTTTGTAAGGTTGACACGCGTTCGCCGCATAGACCTATTAAAGATTCTGAGCAACTCATTTAGATCCCGGCTGGTCATGGGCCTCACTGGCCCCACTGGACGGAATGATGCGAGCGGGCCTTAAAAGAAAGATGGAGTACGAAAGAGAAAAAGTGACTAATGCGTCTGTGGCTACCTGAAGAAGAGTCGTGCGGCTCAAGTTCAAAGGATTTGTTGGCGCCGCCGTCCTCATACACATCGCCACCTCTATCGGATCTTAAATTTGAGCATGAAAGGTACCAGATTTACACTCAACATGTCGATGACCGCGATAAAAATACAAAACGAGACTATTACAAGATTTTTGAACGAAAGAACAAATTGATATTGCTGTCCAGCGTTTAAAATCTGAAATCTAACATCTAAAGAGATCTTTTCACACCAGCTACCAGGGAACACTAATTATTTAAATTAAGATGTACTTCTTGGATGATGAGACTGTAATTTTAGGAATTTCTTCAGAAATAAATGAAAGCAACATATATGAAACTCTGTCATGAAATTCTTGATTAAGATATGACTCTTTTTATGCTTCAATTTTCGAGTTAAGCCACGCCTAGGGTTAGGTTTTGAGCACAAATTGAATGCAAATTGCAAATAAATTTCAGAATCACCTGTCATTTGCTTGGCATGCAACTTCAGTGAAGTAATTTCCTTAGGCAATGGGTGTTCTCCATATCCTTTTATCGTTCCTTTTTCCTGTTGAGAATACTTTTCTTCTTTCTCCTTTCACATTCAATATTTCAATCAATCTATTTCGATTTTATTATTTAATTTGTTTATTAAACGACTGCCACTGCATGCTCCCTTTCTAATTACGGACAATTGAGTAAGGAGTAATTATTATAAATCGATCTCTACCTTGCCACAGGCTATTCTCTTGTTGGCTCTAAATAAAGTGGTCAATTTCTCTTCAAATAACTCATTCAGTAAAAAAACTTAATAGAAGATATAACAAACGATCTATTATTAATATACGTTAGATTAATTTGGCCTATCTAATTACATTGCAGTTTTTCGGCGTTTCTATTAATTTGGAATTAATTTTTATATTTTTTGACGATTTTGATACTATACTTGACGTGTCAAACAGTTTCAGAATTGACATTTTAATAACTGCTTCTTTATAATAATTTTACATGAATAGAATTTTCTCAAGAAAAAACATATATATAGTTAATATGATGCCTAATCAAATCCTTTTTTTTTCAGATTTTCTAGAACCTTGATGTAGATTGATTTTTTTGAGAAAATAATCCCCTATCTTGTCAGATTATACAAAAAGATATTTAGAGGATCGCTATGTAGGTTTTATGTCGAACATTCGATTGTTTAAAGTTTTTAAATTCAATCCAATACGATGCAGAAAACTCTTTACCAGGATGCCATGCGAACTTTAAATTATTTTCCTTATGAAAACAACACTTTTAAGATAAGTATTAATAACATCCTTGACTTTCAGAAAATATTATACACCTTACTGAGAAAAATGGTTACTATATAAGAAAAATTAAGGAATTGTTGTCCTAAAATGAATAATAGTTTATTAAAAAAATTAATAAATTCTTGTGAATGAAAGTCTGTTTTGAATGAAAGTCTCATTTTTTTATATTTCCCAGCAGCATAAAACACCAACTAGTTGAATTTTCAACCGAAAAAGATGAACTCTCCATAAAAAATCTAATGTTTTATAATTCAATTAAATCGATTTTAATTTTAAATAAAACAGTCGAATTCAACTAAAAAGAAAAATCTTAAACAAATTTGTTGAATTGTTAACCAAAAAAGATTGTTCATTAAAGAAAACAATGTTCAATTAAATTATATAATTTGAGGGAATAATAATTTGTGATACAAGATAAAAATTTCGAATGGCTGTTTATTTTTTAAGTTTATTTGCTTGTTTGCTTTTACAGTTATATATAAAAAGATTTATGAAGATTAAAAAAAAGGTCCAAAAAGTATTTTAGAAATTTTGTAAGTTTTTTTTTATCTTAAAAGATTTTACACAATTTCAGGAAAAATTCAAGTTAATTTAAAAGATATTTAGTACTTCTAGATCTTCGGAAGAAATCTAAAAACAATTTGTAAATTTTTGGAAATCTTTCAAAGTTTTAAAATATTTTTATGATTCTTTTTTTTATCTTGTAAAATAAAAAAATTTTCCTTTTCGAAATTTAAGGAAATCATTTATAATTTCGGGTAATTTTAATTTTTTGAAAAAATAATATAATTTTAAATTTTAGGAAAAGTTTTCATTCGATTTTTTTCAATAGTAGAAATCGCTGTCAGCAAATCATGTAATATTTGTTGAATTTTTTATAATTGAAAAAAATTAATTGATAAATTTCCACCTTAACATTTTCGTTTCAAAACTAACTAAATTTGAAGATCACATGGTACCCTGATAAAGAATTGCCTGCACTGTATAAGGTTGGATAGTTAGCATGGTAGAAATGATAATTAAAAAACTTTAGAAAGTCGAATTTTTGAATAATTTAAGTTTTAAGGCCTTCAAATTTGAACAGCATTTCAAACTAGAATAAGACGTTTCAATTTGCAATCGAAATTTCTTAGAATTCAACAATTTTCAACTATAAAAGCTATAAGGTTTGGAGAATTTCAATTCAAAAACGTTAAAAATATAATGATAATAATAGAACTATGTCATCCTGCATAATTGATCTAAATTTAATATAAATATAATATCTAAATACTGAATATATTTTTTCCTACAGAGAATATACTTACGAGTAATATATGATATAATAATTTATAGTTTCTGTGTTACAGGTTCTTTCCGAACATTTTGAGAATAATGCGTAAATTTCGGATAAGCTTGCATGTGGAGTGAATTGCGTGCAGGTTCGGTTCCTCGTTCATTACTGCAACTGCATATGAGAAATTCATTGAGATGATGAATGACCATATTGCTTGGCTCAGGTCTTAGGTGTATGGAACTCGATATCGATGATATACATTCCGCCCTATCATTAGTTAAGGGCGCTGGTTTTCAGCATGGCAGAATAGAATAACCCGATCGAAACAATCGAAACATCCCTTTCGAGATTTTCAACTAGTATATATAAACGTATTATTATAATCGCAAAATTATGCGATAGCCACTACCGCTTGTGTCTCCCCCATCAATCACCATACTGTAACCATGTTTCCCCATTATATCGTTGCATATGAGGCTATGTATTTCTTGGATTTAGTCAGTAAATATAACCCTTTGTATTTGTATACATTCAAAAGTTCCCATTATATATAATTATACGGAAATTTCTTCTTTTTCCTTAAGGGAAAAGGCGATAAAAAATAGAATTCTGACGCAGAATGTGAAAATTACTGCATTTCCGAGTTTATGGTAGGTTAGTCGTCAGAAGCAGTGAAAGGTTCAGAAATCATTAGGAGAATTGTTGACTTAGAGATAGGTGAAAGAGATATATTTAGGACAGAGAAAAATTCTGAAACTAATAATTGAATCATTTGAACTGAGCAAAAAAAGTTGTGGTTTAGCATCAGAAAGAAGACCATTTTTATTCTGCAATCAATTGAACTCTTCTGTTGGTTTTTGGAATTTAAAAACATGCAAAATCATGTTCTTGGAATGTAGTTAATTGTACCTAAAAAAAAGTTGTATAGTCGATCTTGAAACTTCTTCTGTTTAAATAAAAGATTTAAGACACATTTCGTACATTTTTTCGATTTATTCCTAATGTTGTACCAGTGTTCACTACTAAACACTGTACCTGTGATAAAATAAGTCATATTTTTCAGCCCATAGTTAGAATTTAATTTTATAAATTTTGAAGTTTCAAATTCATAAACCGAACAGAAGACATGAAATGATTTGAAACATTTTTTTTACTTTTTTCGGATACCAAAACAGAACTTTCTCAATCTCGGATGAAAATATTGGATTCATTTGATCATTTCCACTATGCTGTAATAGTTAATACATTATTCAATATCTTTTTAGCTATTTTATAAATAACCCAATGGGCACAAGTGTCCAAGAACATTATTAGAACGTTCTAAAAACGTCCTAAGTCAGTCCAAATAACGTTCTAAAAACATACAATGTTCCAAAGACGTTCTTAGGACGTATTTGGGACATTGGACGTTTTCTGGACGTTTTTTGGCCTGACTTAGGACAGTTTTTTGGACGTTCTAAAAACTTCTTTTAAACTTTACGTCCTAAAAACATATGTAGTACGTTATAAAAATGTCTTTAAATTTCGTGCCCGCTAGGAAACTCTATACTAACATTTTAAGTGGTTTCTCACGGATTGATATAAAATAATACTTTTTGAGAGTTTTATTTTCTAAGCTATCCGTGTCAGAATAGCACATTGGGACATAATCCTTTCTTGTTCCTGAACGTTTCTCTTTTTTTCGACAATTCCATCCACGTAGAAAGCAGGAGCAAAGGACTAGACTACTAGAGTGAGTATGTTCTTCGGGATTTTATGTCTCTCGTAAAACGGTCGCTTCTGAGTTTACTAGGGCCGTTATTCCTACGAATTCTACTACCTTCGATTCCAGTTCTAATACTACTAAGGGGCACCTTCGGATCCACGATTCGGAACTAATCAACTCTTGGTTGATTAGAAATTGTGATTTAGTGCCATCCTTTACTTTTTCGTTCAGATCTCTCTTCATTGCGGTTTATAGTTTATAACGGCCAAATGACTTTTAAATAATATAAACCAATAATACAATACGTTAATTTTTTTAAAATTGTGTAAACAGAATAAGTGATTCCATACAATTTAATCAATTGCTCTTATTCGTAGTGCAATTTTTGCCAAAAATTGGGGAACTTTTCCGAGAAGTTTTGATAAGTTAATAAACATTAAAAGACATTTTTTAATGAAAATGATATTAAGTTAAGATTTACATATGACAATGATCAGTGGCGTAGCCAGGATCCCATGAAGGGAGGCGTTTGAAAGGCTGAACAAAAAGTACATTACTACTTACAGGGAAAAATTAGGAAAATTTAAGACATAAAATGTATGAATTTCATATTTATCATCCTTGTGCAAAAAATGGCTTTAAAATCATACAAATTCTAAATTTACGCACATTCAATAAACTTTCCTAACATATTTTAAATTATCCTTTCATTACAACCAAATTAGAGCCATTCAGTTATATATAAGGTGCCAGCCATATTGCACATAGACAGTTATTATGGTGGGGGAGGGGGATGTCAAATCCCACTATTGTTCACCAGGGGTGATACTTTTATTTCACTACTCTTTGTTTGGACTTTATTCCTTTCATAATTAAGCTTAGTTTTTTAGAAAACTCAAATTTTCAACCAATCATCGCTCCTTTTGGCTTCCTTTCTTTTGGATAGCACGAAAATCCAAATTTTCTCACCCAAAATAGGAAATTTTACTTACAAAATTTTCGGGAATATTCCCGTAACTTTGTTCAGTGTACTTTGTATTACGGAAATTTTCCGTTCAGAGAATTTCTGTTCATTCAGCCGCTTTTCTTGGAAGATTGTTATCAAGTAATAAAAAGAATCTCTCTAGTATCCGAAAAAAACGAAAAAAAACACCACTTCACCCATAAAATTGCATAAAAAAGACTATAAAAAATCTCGAAGGCAACTTGAGTTTCTTTAAGTACGTGTATGCTGCAACGCCTACCTAACCAAGCGAAGCTTCAGGCCCTAATGAAGCGTCGTTAGTCCCCAAGCAGTAGGTAATTTATTATTCGTTCGCGTCAGACTTGACGAAAATATCGGTTTATTTTTGTTCATTCTGTCGGCGAATGTGTGTCGCGACCCTTTTTGTCCGCAAGTCGCCACTGGTTCGACAAGCGACGGCTGATGGGCACGCCTACACAGGCTTTGGGATATAATTCCGGCTATGTAGCATATACCACCTTCTGCGATTTCTTCATACGTATGCGTAAACATAAAATACACACACACATATTAATATAACATGAATGTGTAGGTGCGCACTTATGTTTGAGCGCATGAGGGCGCAATCTTCCTCGAGTGGATAACGCCCGCTACCAGTTCTCGAGCGATTTCTCACAGCACGCGCAAGGGCGTATCAAGGGCATCCGAATAAACGCCCCAGACGACCCCTAGGTGGTCCAGGGCGTTGTTGGGAGGTTCACGTTTATAACCTGCAACGGCTCTTGGAGAAAATGACACGTTTTCTCATGACATTTAAATGTTAACCCCTTATTTCTGCACGAGAACAAACGCTGGAACAGAAAAATAATTATTAGGTGGAGAAAATGTCTTAAAAAAGGTAAGATTACGTTCAACATTGAGGAAGACAAGGCTGTCTTTGTACAATTTTTAGGGGCATATACCTAGAACCTTTTACTTTTATCTCCCTCAAAATTTTTAAACTAATTATAGAAAATTAAAAAGGAATTTGTTTTTAAGTATCTATCATAGTGAAAAGTATACTGTCGAAGTGGTTTTAAATAGATTACTTCTCTAGATCAAAGATAATTGAACTATGAATGCTCAAATTTTAATGTAGTCATAGATTTTCCGTATCCATATTTTCTTATGTTTTTTATGTCTATAAACTATGGCGATAAAAAATAAGATTAATTAAACCAAAATTAGTTTTATTCCAGAAAATCTGTATTTTGTTTAATACAAACATTTAAATTATTTGGAGAAGCAAGCTCGAATGTAAGTAATAATAAAGGTCAGAAACCAACCATTTTCTTCTCAAAGGAATAGTATTTTTGAAAAATTGAATCGCCTGTGTATACAATTTAAAATAGACCAAAATGACCATGATACTTCTTCAAATATAATTCTAAATTTTTGAAAAGTTAATAAATACCTGCTCTTGGTATTGATTTAGCCTTATGTAACTGTGATTTCCGAATAAAGACGTATTCACTAAGTTGTAGCAAATAAATTTTTTCAGAATGTTCGGCCATTAGGAAAAAAGGGAAGAAAATGAAATTTATTCAACCTGAATATGCTAATTCACAAATCTTGAGCAATATCGAGTGACGTCATAGAAAAAACTCTCATGAATTCTTGGTCAAAAATTCAAATAATAATAACAATGATTAGGAATAATTGATACTCCTGGGGAAAAGCCAAAACCAAATAAAATCTAAACATTCCTGCTGAGCCTAACGAAAGATTAGCACAAAATTTCTCGTAATTAATTATCCAATATTTAATTTTATTTTAAAAGTGTATTTCTATTATTTAATTTCTCTCCGCCAACAGTAAAATGTTTTTAAATAAAAATTATATTCGATCAATCGTTCTCTTTCACATAATTAAATATTCAAATGTCATTAATAAATATTTTTAAGACAGCAAATTTCCTCTCTCCAATTACAGAATATCTTCAATAAGAACCTTTACAGTGCCTACATTTTGGATGAATCCTATGTCATTTCAACCTTTCATTTTCAATTTTTACTATTTACAAATTACATTTTAGTTTGCTTATCATTCGAATTTTAAATAACATATATTAACCTCATTTTTGTTTATATTAAGCTCAATTTTATAATATTAAATAAGATTTTGTTTATATAATTTTTCAATTATTATAAATAGGATTATACTATGCTTATTTGAATGGCCATCTAAGCTCTAATATAACAATATTTTCCGTGTTGCGACATATTCCGTTAAGGATAATGAAATGGGCCAAGAGAGCAAAAAAATCGTAAAGAAAGTTCAAAATTCGTTGGTTTATGATTTGAAACGACAAATAAATTGTAATTGCTTACATTTACAAGAATTTAAATTTTAATTGCCTAAAAGTGAACTTTTTTACGATCCGAATGTGCATGGTTTAAACTTTAAAGAATTTGAAAGCGTGTATTTAAGCCGATGTTTAATTTCTAAAAACATTGAAATACTACCTAGTTCCTCCAGGTTTTAAAGATTTAAATTACTTTAAATAAAAAATTCATTAATTTGATATAAAAAAATATATTTTTAAATTTCATTACCTGTAACAGTTTCAACTTACATAAAATTGGTTTGAAATATTTGAATTGTTAACTGTTCAAATTTGTCTTAAACCTGTTGACGTCTAGTTACATAAAAACTTTCGCATTAAAATATATGAGATACAATCATTAGAATTAGATATCATATTTCGAAATTTGGAAATATTTAATTTTGAAACGAGTTCTTCGATTTTCTATTTACATACATTTTTCAGAACTTACACTGAATAAATTGAAAGTAGTATTTATTACAAATTTTGATATTTTAAAATATTCCAGTCGGTTTTTGAATACATACTCAGCTGGATTATATAATAATTTTGGAATTCAACACAATTCAGAATATTTTCTTATTATTAGGAAAAAGGGACGCTAGCTTCACTGAAATTTGATTTAGTTGATAAATTATTATTATTAGTTCGAAAATGAAGGTGGCCTAAAAGTCGATAATTAAATACACTCGAGTCGCGGTACTGCGAAATTCAGTACTGCGATCTCCCGCTATCGAGTACGTTTTTCCCCTGATAGTGAGAACAACGCTAAAACCCCTTCTCCCACACTACTCATTTCTACATTTGATGATTTCATCATTTAGAATACATACATTATATACGTTATTATATAATATCAAACTATATAACATAATATAACAACAAGTTTTGATATGCAAGATGAAAAATGATTCAATAGGATTTATGGGATTTATAGGCTAGATTCGATCCTTCTGATGGATGATTTTA
>JAWWLR010000149.1:35175429-35188233 GCA_035041075.1 Acraspis erinacei
TGAATTCTGATAATATTAATTTTTCTCTATTCTACGCTTATTACCGCTATGGTTTTAAAATTTTCAAAAAGTGTTAAGTATTTTTTAAACGGCCGCTAATGTATAAAGGCAGTCGAGGATTCCGTTCCATAATGGCACTCTGACATTTTTTCAAGAGCGACCAAAAATATTCCTAAAAATCGATTATTGAATTTAAAATGAAAAACCACAAGATATTCGTGAAAATCGAGGGGACATTGTTTTTTGCTTGAAGCGCATGTTTCCTCAACTTTCTACGTCAAATGTTCCTTTACAAATGTTCGTTTATATTACTTATATGAATTATTATTATTATATATTGTTGCGATACACTCAGAAAAATAATTGCTTGAATCAATAAAATGTCTTTTGTTTCAATCATAGATTATGATTATTATATGCTCAACAAAATATTCGGTTGATCCAATGAAATTTTCTGGTTATTTTAACTAAATTTTTATGTAGACGTAGATTTTGTAGATTCAGCCAAAAAAATTGGTTAGGTCAATCAAATCTTCATTCGAATTTACCAAATGTGGTTTGAGTTCACAAAATTTTCCTCGTATATCCAAGAAAACAACTTTTTTCTTAAAAAATTTTTTTTTTGACTGTAATTCTGATTGATTCATTACTTTTCTATGATGCCTAATGTTTGTATGATAATTTTTCCTTGTAACATTCTTGCACAACATTTTCTGCCTTCATTATGTAATTAAGGTTTAATATTGACCATTTTTGAGAGTATTTTACGTTTTTTTGCAAAAAAAATGTCAAGCTTAATCTTTTGATTAAAAATTTTTCATATAGCAAAATAAAAATGACGACACCCAAAAAAAACAAGATCTTCTGTAATTTGTTCGAACTTTTTACATTGCCTTACATTTTCTTACTTCCTCGAGATCCATTTGCGGCGAGGACTATAAAAATGGTAGGGGTCGTTGAGATCATTTAGAAATACAAACCTTTCTCAATGACATATCAGCGTGAGACTGGTTGTGCATCCGACATCCGTGCTGCTGCTGGGGAGCCTGATACGAAGAGGGAGATGAAGTACCATGGAGAATGGAAGGGGGCTGATGTTATGACGGGACATTTCATGGCTCGGAGGAGCCGGGACCTAACGGCCCGTGCGATATTGCAGCCGCAGGAACCCCATCCCCTCTTTTGTTTTTTATTGCCACGCGGATTCGTTGCATTAGGCGCAACGTTCTACGTGAAAGACTGTGAATTACATTTTTTTCTACTCCGAACGTCGTCGTGATCCTTACTCATACCATTCGTAAATCCACTCAGAAAATCGTTTGAAATTCGCGAATAAAGTTGAGAATGACGAATCCCATGACATCCTATTTTTTTACCACAAACCAGAATTTTAATATCAAGTGCAATATTTACTTGCTCTAAATAAAGTCTAAAATAGCGATCCAAAAAACAAGTAAAACCAGTTTATTTCAGAGGGAAGGAGGTTACCTTTGGTGTGTGCAAGAAGTTTGTTAGAGAGATTACAATTCCCTTGAAATGGGTATTGGGTTGAAGAAGAGTAGAGGACACTTACGTTTTGGCAAAGGATCTCGGAAAATTTTAGCATTTTTATTCTCTATGGTCCATCCGGGAAAGGGTGATGTCCTTTTCCTTGTAGAATGGCGTCCAGTAGCGTCGTATCGATGAGAACAGCAGTAACAAGAGCAAGGGTCAAGCGAGGAGACTTCGTCAAGGCCATGACGAGTACTCGTTGTTATCAGTCGACGAGGACGAACGATAACGCGAGACGACCGGATCGTCCGTTAGACGTGGGAAAGGGATGATCAAATGAAATCTAGTGCCGTGATTTGGTTTTACTGACAAAAGCATCGTTTATTTTTCTCTGTATCTCTTTAAAATGAATTTATAATCTTCATAATAATAGTACTCTAGTAATAATAATTAATAATAATTAATAATAATTAATTAATAGTAAGATACTAGACTTGAAAGGGTGATATGGGGTCCGTACGAGTCCAAGTTTCAAACGTCAGACTCGAGGAAATTATTGAAATATTAATTCAGTCGAATTGATACTGATAACTGCCTCGCTAGATATTGGATTCGCATCGAGTCGAACGTTTGTAACTTGACCGACGATCGTATTTCCGGTGTTCGCGTGGGGACTTCCGGGGGAACGTAGTCGGTGTATGGTACAACATCCTGTCCAATTTCCAAATCTACTGTAAGAAAAATAGAGATACAAAGTTTGGAATGAATATTAGTAGTTTTTTTATTGAAAACCAAGATAAGATTCTTTCGAAGGGTAAATTTTCAAAACCAAACTACTGAAGTTTCATTCTAAAACATTGATTTCTGGATCTCCATTGGTCTCCTAGACGAAAGAGACATTTGCGATGGTGGGTCACTCTCTTGAAGCAGGAGGGGTCTCCTCTAAAGATAGAGGTTTCTTGTTTCAAGAGGATGTATTTCGTTTTAATTACAACCGAAAATGTCTTCAAAAAAGATTTTGCGCCTTTTTACACTGCTGCAGAAACTGCGACGTTGCAAAAGCTACGATGGGTTTACATCTGGGCAAGTTTGATTAAATTCTCCAAGGCTGCCATGAGCAGAAACTGGTTGTAAAAACGTCTAAGATGGGTCCACATCATGTAAAGTTCCGCTAGGGTGCAGAATTACTAAGATTATTTACAGTGAAGAAACTTGGCAATACCGTACCATGGCAGAAATTGGTATGATATAAAGCTACCATGACAAAACTTGCGGAGATGTAAAGCTACCGTAGCAAAAACTGTTGCTAGTGTAAATAAGCTTTTTGACTTTGGACCGGAAGTGTAAGGGTATCTGTGCATTCGTGCACAAGGATGTGTATAACCTTTCTCTCTATTTTTATCCTTTATACAATATTATATGATCGCTTCAATATAATATCATTTCGTACTCTCTCGCGCTCACTATGTATAAGTATTTACACGTTAACGATCGGTGATTGGTACATTAGTGTGCTGGGGTAGCACGGGGAGGTGTCGGCCTAGAGACTATGTACAGGCGCCGGGGACGAGGGTGAGGGAGTCTGCGCGGTCCCTGGAGTGCCAGGATTACCGGGATTTTGCGATACCGTATAGGAATTGTTTTGACGCGATTGCTGATGATGGTGCTGGTGTTGATGGGAATGATGATGGGATGGATGCTGATGATGATTATGAAGATGGGACTGGGAAGGAGAATTGAGTGAGTGATTTTGTTGTTGATGCATCATGTTAAGGTTTAGGGGGTAGGATAGGGGGGAGCCCAGTGCCGTTGAACCGTTATTGCAGCCACCGGATCCGGGCCCCACCGGGCTCAGTGCATGCTCATCCCCGCGTGTGGATGATGGTGTGGTACGGATGCGTGATGATGAGGATGGTGCATTAGAGGCGGGAGATGCGGGTGGTGGGGATGGTGTGGGGTTAGAGGTGGCGGGGTCATCTGCATTGGGGTCATGGGCGTTGTCGGCTGATGCGACAGACTGTTGGTGTTGGTCTGGGTGTTGGTGTCCTGCCCCGCTCCCGCCCCCAGGGCCTGCGGACCCTGAGCCGGTGGCGGAGGCTGTGGAACCGAGCTGGAAGTGGGACTCTGCTGACTCCCGTTGTCCTCGCTGTCGGAGCAGGACTCGGCCGACGAGCTCCCCGCTCCCCCCTTGCCCTTGCTGCCGCTGCTGCTGCTGCTGCTGTGCGTCTTGACGTGCTTCGCGAGATGATCGCTGCGCATGAACCGCTTGTTGCAGACCGGGCAGGCGAATCTCTTTTCGCCGGTGTGGGTTCGAAGGTGCCGCTGCAACTCATCGGAACGTGTGAACCGCTTGCCACAGAAAAGCCAGTTGCAAACAAACGGTCGCTCACCAGTATGCCACCGCAAGTGGGCCTTAAGATGAGACGTCTTCCCGTAGACCTTGCCGCAACCAGGAATGTGACAGCTGTGGATATTCTTCTTCCGAAGGTGAACGCCAGCGGGTCCCAATCTCTCAGCTTCTTGGCAGTTAGGGCAGTCGCAGGTTGCTCTGCCGGTGTATCGTCTCTGGGAGCGGGGCGAAGGGGCTTGACTGACATTGCCGCCACCAGTTCCACCACCTTGAGGACTACCAGCACCACCTCCGCCCGCAGCTGCATGATGATGAAGTCCGAAACCGGGCGGTCCACCCGGTAACATAGATTTGTAGGTGTCTTGAAGGAGATTGTGTCCGGAGGTTGCAGACGTGAGTAGGTGATTACCAGCTAGGGCTAGGCTCGAGTAGTCAGCTGAATAGTTAGCCATTTGAGCAGCATGTACTCCAACGCCCACGGTTCCACTCACATCTAACCAACCACCAGTAGCTGCCCCATGAACATCCCACCAACCATCGCCAGCTTTAATTCCGCCATGTGTGGCACCTGTCATGGTGTTAAAGGGCCAGGATTCGTAGGGATGTCGGCCATAGACTGATCCCAAGGTTGCCCCTTCGACCTTGCCGAGGATACTGCTCTGATGATGATGTGGGTCACTAGCAGGTTGAGCACTCGCCGTGCCAGGGAAGTAGAGATCGCTACCGTATTGTGGCGCCGTTGAGGCGCAAGACGTCACTGGTGCTCTGGCATAACCACCGGTACTTCCAGCGCTGCTGGTAGCTGTAGGTCTCTGCGTGACACCAGTAGTTGTGCATCCGGAACCACTTCCGCCAGTGTGCTGCGGTGAACTCCCGCTGCTCTGTGGACTCTTTTTCCAGGGGTGAAATCCCTTCCCTACCGCTGCGTCTGCCAACGGCGGGGGGCTCTTGCTGCTCAGTTTGTTGCATTGCGCTGCCAGCATCGCTAGAGGTGTACCCCTAAGTCCGGGATGATCCTGTAAGACAAGAAAAATGCTAACGTTAATCAAATTGGCTATGAAAACTCAGTTAAATATTCTAGAAATAGACAAAATAATTTTTTCATCATTAGATTTGGGACAATGAATTTTAAATTTCATGAAATTAGACACCTCCTAAGAATTCCGAAAGTTTATCGCAAACTAATATCGGTAGGTAGGTAGGTGCCCATAATTGCGGCCGAATCATTTAAAAAGCTGATGCGGTAGCTCTTGTTCTCGTAGTCCCTAAAAGGCGAAAGTACTCTCCCGAGGGTGCATAATGACACAAAATTGGCGCACTCCTAGCCTAGAGAGATCGGAGATTGGCTTCCTGAGGCAATGAAACCCAAGGCAGGTCGATTGAGCCCATCGAGGCCAGTTTCATGCAAATCCTAATATCGTAGTCGGACAAAGCATCGGCTAGTAAGCAAACTCGACTAACAAAGTCTCAAATTCATGTTTCAAAGGGGCAAAACCGACTTTCTAGACTCGGGAGGTAATGAGGCCGGGGGCAAACCGAGCAAGCTCGTCGAAAATCGTTTCATGCAAATTGTCGTAAATTCACCAAGGACCTGGGTTGAGCCTGTCAGCGGCTACCAAAAAAAGGACAGTGGTGTGAGAACGATGTGGCAGGGTTTGAATGGGCAGAAGTGAGGGAGATGGAGAGAGCCAAGTGGCTTCGAACAGAAAGGTAAAGCAAAGGGTCCGCGGAAGCAGCAGGAAATTAAAGTCTGGCGGCCCGCGGCCATTAGCAGCCGGCGCCATCGAGGCGACACGCCCCCACACGGTCCAATGTCGCACCAACACCGATAAAGGACACAGGTCGTACATGATCACCCTTTGAACAAACATGATATGTTTTTACTGGGAAGAGAGGAAGGTGTAAAAACTGTATGGATGTCAATCTCCTTTAGCTAGTATATCTAAATGAAAAAAACATGATGGTGTCATAGATCTAAAAAAGGGTTTAGCGAATTTGAAATGAGGGTGTTAGTATTATGAGTTCAAGGTTCAGTGAATAAGGTTGGAGTTTATCATTTCACCGATGGATACTAGTTGTGGCTGAAGTGATGAAACACTGGAGGGTGAGTGTCGATGCTTGCTCATTGGTGACTGAGTAAGCATCCTTGCGCATCCCCTTGTAAGGGAGGAAAGCAAAATCTCCCTCGATTCACGTAGTGGAAAAGGTGGAGTTTCGGGGGTAGAGGGAGTGCGTATCGCGGCTGCTGTATGAGCCACGCCCTCTGAAGCTCGCTGGGTGTAGGTTTATAGGAAGGGTAGGTATTGATCCGGTCGAACAATAGACGGACCCTCTAGAGACAACTACATCTCTCAATTAGCCGTCCGGATATGCCGATCACCCATCGAGAAGAACTCCTTTGTCATCCAAAGAATATCTATCATCGGATAAGAGCCTTGCTCAAAGAACCAAATCAAAAATTGATGTTGGCCAATATTTCTCTATATATTCAACAGTGTGATCTTAGATTTTACTAAAGGATACATGATATATGAAGAGACACTCAAATTTCAATTGAAAGTGTTCGTTTAAAAGATATAGAAAAGATTGCCATTTCGCGAATATTACTAGGATTATAAGTTAACGAGTGAGAGTTCAGTCCAGTGCGTTAATAGGGTTATTGATTAGTCCAATGCTGTTCAGAGGCAACAGTCTCTGTAATTATTATTGCACGCAGCACTAAAAGGACTCGTTATAGAGTGGCGGTAGTGAGCGTGAGTCGACAATCTCGCAAACAATGCTACCCTTCTACACGTCAATTATCACAGCCCTTCAAGTCGCCTAGGTTTTAGAGTCTTTAGACTTTAGACGCTTTTAAAGAAAAATTTCTTTTTCAACACATCCGGATTTAGAACTAGTGCTGAAATTATATATTTTGCAATCTCACATTATGAAATTTCTTATCCTAGGCAACGGGATGGATTAGCTAAAATTAGTTTGTATCGTTTAAAATTTTAATTATTTTTATATACATCAGCTATCAAAATAAATGCGAAAAGAATTCTGAGCGAGGATAAGGTTGAGTAATAAATCAAGATGGAAAATAGTATCCAATCGACCCAACAGTGAACATCTCAAGTCCCGTAACAATTATCAATGGCCGCGTAGAGAAAAGGACGATCGGAGCCTTATGAGCTACTAGGAGAGTGAAGTGCCGAACGAGAATTATGACTAAGATTGACTATGCAGGTTTCTTATTTCTCGACACTGTCGGCAGAGTTAAAAGGCGAAGCAGAGTGGAGTGGGTGCGAGTTGGATCCTTTGTTTTAGCCGCGTGACGTCACGCCCATCGTACCCAGCTAGGACTAATAACGCCTCGGGCTGTACCGCGCATAAATTAAAACCAGGGAGCTTGACCATCTCCTCTCTCTTCTTCCTTCTCTCTTTTTCTCTCGCGATCTCCATCTTCCAGGAACTAACTTCGTGTACTGGCCCGTGTTTCAAGGGGTTGTGGGTGCTAAGTGATGTAAACGACTTGGAGATATTCATAAGTGGCGTCTTTATAGCATCGTTCAAATCGATAAAGCAAACTCTGTATTATGTGATTTGGGATTTGTGACCAGCAACTTATGACAATTTTGATCAGGCTTCATTTGTGTCAATTTTCGATGGAGTAATTTCATAATCAATAATGATTTTTTGTTAGTTTCTTGAAAAGATTTTGAAGTTTGATCTTGACGGTCGACCAGCACGTCACAGCTGTGCCGGTGGTTGTTTGAGGCGGGTACAACAAGGGGTCAGAAGGGACGGATGAGAGACTGACAGACTGACGAAAGTTGACAGTGCGAGGGTGCGAACGAGGTATACCGAAAGGGTAACTAACCAACGACTGGTTTTCGAGGTTAACCACAGCTGACGTCTTTCATACCTTTCCACTTCTATCAACTCTGCTGAATATACATTATTTTATGAAATCTATATTTCAAATTTTGATTTTTGTCGAACTGTCAACAAATGGATTTTTGCAGATATGTTTGATAAATTGGAGACCTCCCATACTGAATGACTAGGTAAATTAATTAAGAATAATGTTGCAAATTACTTTGCATAAACTATAGAAGCTGGAAAATAACTCCAGGGCATAAATTAGTTCTTTGACATTTCAATCTAGCTCCTGAAATTACTCGGGTCGATATTCTTACGGGAGATATGAATTCATGTAGACTAGATATATAACCCTTGATAGGAAAAGTTCAGTTTCAAGAATTTACTGAGAGTACTGAGGCAAGGAAGAGCGATTGGTTGATAAGATGAATGC
This sequence comes from Acraspis erinacei, assembly GCA_035041075.1. Taxonomy (NCBI): domain Eukaryota; kingdom Metazoa; phylum Arthropoda; class Insecta; order Hymenoptera; family Cynipidae; genus Acraspis; species Acraspis erinacei. The sequence continues at coordinate 35,183,568 of JAWWLR010000149.1, forward strand.
AGGTTACTTCTAATGCTAATTATTTGTTTATCAGAAAATGCATGCAACCAGCCACATGCACTTACGTCGATAAGCTGGCGGCAAGGCAAACAATAGTCTGCACTGTTTCGGTTTCGAAGATAATTATACCGCGATTATGATAACAAGCTCCTCTTTTGTAATCTCCGAACGCTACGACTGATAAAGTGGTTTCACTCTTAGGCGGATTTTTTTGCGAATTTTAAAAATCTCCTTATAAATTCTTGATAATCATAACTAGCGAGGCTTCACGGATTGGCTAATATTCAGTTAATGCTTTTCATACAGGAAACAGGTAGTTTTAAACTAGTTTTACTGTTTCTCTTTCCATAACATTCAAAGACAATCGCAAGACACTCCCGTGTCACGAGCAACTTGGCAGCTCTTCCTTGCTGTCGGCATGTTTAATCTTAGCTGCTTCCTTTCGCGACAGCCATGCGGACAAATGGATTTTTAAGTCCCTTACCATGCCTCAAGATCGGTCACGCGTTTCAAGTAGTCCCGATTCCATTTATTTTTTCGCGCACAACAAGCACCAGGAAAAAAGTTTCCAAGTCATAATTACGCCAACAAACCATCCGAAAAACAAATATGGATTAATGATACGAGAGGCAAAAAATATTAAACAGAAGTAAAAAAAAGTCGCGAAGATCTTCTTCATCCAAATGAGCCAACTCATCTAACAATTGCCGCTTTGATATTGCCTGGGAAGACTAATATACCCGATGAAGAAAAATAACATCCGATACGAATTTGTGTTGGCGCACCGATAAAGGTAGGAGCTTAGTCGCGAAACACAGGAGACGAGACTTTGTGGAGGTAGTCAGAATTAATAATTTTATTCATGAGTGACCCTCGGACCGATCCGGGCGCCCGAAGCCTCCGTTAGTTCCCACCAGAGCGCAGCTACCTGATATTCTCCAGTCTAAATTATGTTTTTTAATTAAATCCATAGCGAAAGAAGCACACACTCCCTCTATGTTTTCGTGAGGCGCATTACGAAAGGCCTGGGATCTTGTAACCTAAGTATACCGATGGGTTCTTCTGGCCCGGGGCAACAAAACAGGGAGCTGGCGAGATTTATTCGGCTATCTAGGGACTGAGGGCTCCTTCTTCATCATCATCAACAGCATCATCATCATTATCGTCATCATCATCATCATCATCATGCTTTTTGTCGTTGTCCCTAGGCAGCTTCTCCAAAAAACAGAAAACCTTTACAATGTACGAAATAGTAAGAGACTTAACGATTTCCGGGTATAAGGAAGTTTGAATTAGGATGAATTGAAATTAATCAAAATTTATAGAAATGCATACTTGAGGTGCTCTAGATATCAATTAGACATTGTGAGCTTGTCGCGTAGAGAAGAAGAAACGTGTGAGAAGAGAGAGAATGAGAAATGGAGAGACAAGGCTGCCAATTCATTAGCACTCGTAAATCTGTCGCGCTGCCGGCGTTGAATATTAAGCGGGCATTACCGCCTGGCTATAACTCGTGGCCAGTTAACGTGGATACACCCCCTCGACCTTCTGTACACTTCGAAAAAGAGGATTTCTCTTTTCCTCTTTGAGTGAATCAGTTAGCGATCCATTCAAGATTTTCAGGAATTTAAAATATCAATTTCATTACACTGGAAGACTCAAGTTGTCAATTTCTCATGAAATGTTTTAATTTTAGTCAAAATATTAGGAATTCTGTTTCAAAGCAGCGACCATAAAATTGCCGAATTTTATCTACCCTTTTAAAACCGATTGTACAGTTCGGTACGACCAAATTTTCCCAGACAAACCATTCTCAACCATAATCTATGGCGGCAAACGCATTTTTTAAAAGCTAATTATTCTACGAAATTAAAACCGAATGGTCTTTAAAGTTATTGGCTTAGAAAAGTATTTAAATATGCTTTATGGCACTAATAAGCTTTTTAGAAAAACTTCTTAAATTAACCTTTTCAAACTTTGCTATGTTGTATTCTCATATGACTATACTTTTCAGTTCATATTTAACCTGAATATAAATAAAAAACTAAATATGAATATTTGAATCGAGAGATATTAAAAATAAAGTTGTTTCGGTAAAAAAGATTCGCAAAGAGATATTTTCATGAGCAATCGCTTTTGGTAAAAATCTAAACCGTTTTTCAGGCGTTACGTCTTCATTAGGATAATGAGAGCACAGTAAATCTTCAAGGTATACGCTTCTATACTACTTGGTGAGGTCCGAAGCGGTGAATTAGCATGGGGTAATTTAGTGCAACAGAAAATTCTGGAGCCAATTAATGCCTCGAGTGCTCGATCCTTTATCAAGGTTTTTCTCTCGAATCTATTTGAATTTAAAACCCTCTGGTCAAGATTAATTAAATTAGTATGCTCTGTTCAAACATTGTGCATTTGATTGGAGTTCGGAATCAACTATAATTTTCTAACTAAAGTAATTATTAAACCAATACAATATGTAACCGAATTATTTATTTACTACCTCTCATTTGCAGTAATCAATAACCTTGCACAATATTTCTTTTTCTGGGCGGATCATTAATTTGTTTACGAGCGTGAGAAGCCGGTAAGTCAAAGAACGACATCGACACCATGGGGTAGATGCCGAGAAAAAAAGTGGGACTAAGGCGTAAAGTGGAGTATATCAGAAGCTGTACATTAGCATATAGAAGGAATTGCCCTTGGCGGTCGCTTATGGTTCGTGTAGGTAGCCGCAAAGGGCTCTTATTTATTAACGATCTTGTACGTATCACTGATACGGCTCATTTAACCATTCTGTTACTTCGACTGCTCGTTTGAGGGCTGAAATTGTTTCGGTGGAATGAAAGGCCTTTTGGATCAAAATATACACTCTTATGATTATTTGTTACTTTTGAGCAGATTTATTGCCCAACTACTTACTGCCTATTCTTACATCTGACAGACACTCTCACTTCTCTGCCCTTGAAGTATAAAGAAAAAGATTCTCTAAAATGTTCAATTGTTCCTCGCCAAATATTCCCTAGAATTATTAATTAATTTTCAACTATTGGCAATTTAAAATGACTTTGGAATAAGTTCTTGTATATTTTGAAAAGTTTATTGTTGAAATAACCCGGTGGTCTATGCGGCGGTATTCTTTCAATTAGGTGGAGCTGGATCCAAGGGTCGTGTAAATATTGCCGGCGAGGAGTGCTCGGATGAAATTATACAAAAATAAATTAGATGATATTAGCATATAAACGAAGGTGATATCAAATATTCAGCGACTTGGATCAAAAGCAGTTGCAAAAGTGTGAAAAGAGGGCTTTCGGCAAGGTACAAAAATATCAAGGCGAGAATGGAATGACTAATTATTATATTAGGAAAAAACTAACAATTTCTTAGAATCGCTAAAAAATTTAGATATAAGATATTTATTACTGGAATAATTAAATTAATATCATAGTTTAATTATAGAATCTAACGTTAGTAGGTTATGTTTCTTCCACAATCTTTATGTGAGTTGTACCAAAAAAGAAATGTTTTTATGTAAGAATTAGGGTTTATTAATTATTTTCTTGGCTTTTAAAGAGATGATTAGTATGTTTCGGGTTCATAATTTTGGAAATAGCGGCAGACCAAAAGAAATGTTGTCCTCGAGGAAAAAATTAAATTGCCATTATCCCAAAATTTGCGACCCCACACGTCGATCTCCATCGACCCGGTGTATATTATTTATTTGTCGTATTTATGGAAGAAGCATCGACACTGCATACAAGCCGGCAGCTAGTGCCGCGATCGTAATTTAGTCGCGGGCAAAGTTTATGAGACGTAAAGGACTCGGCTGATCTCTAACGGTTCTCTGAAAGGCCACTCGCGAGTTTATAAATTTATTACGAGTTGCCTGTTCCGCCGCGATCGACGACAATAGAGCACGCAATTAATTATGCAGCTAGAAGTAAAAAATATGTTTCTAAAACGAGTCGAAAAAGCCAAAAGGAGCAGTTAAGATTTGTTGAATATTTAGAAATTGACTTTATTTTTGTCTATTTTTAGGGAAAGAACATTTTTTTCTATTTTAAAGAATTAAAAAAGAGTGGCTTTAATTATTTCGAATTGCAAACTAGCGCAAATGTTGAGAAAAAGCTGAAAAAATCAAATTATTTTGTTAAAACAAAAAAAAGATGTGGCCTTTGCATCCGAAAGGAATACCGACAATTTTGGAAATGTTTTATCTCTTCTGTTCGGTTTTCAAATTTGAAAAATTAAAAACATTTCCTTTTCGACCAAAAGACGAAAAAACTGAAATTTTTAAAATCATTCAAAATCGTTCAAAAAGCAAAAATGTACGATTTTGAAACGCTTTAAAAAGTATGATAAGTGAAATGCACGCTTACGTTTCGTATGCCAAACCACAATCAAACGCTTAAGAATTAAAAATTGAAATATTACAAACTGAATATTTTTAATTCGAAGTGTCTACATATATCAAAATTATTAGGTCTACACTCATTGAATTTTTGTGAACCTAGCCGATCTTTCCATTTTTCCTGCGACCTCGCCCAAAATATGTGTGCTACGATCACCGAATTTCGGCGAACCTAGACACGGAATTTAAAATGTAACAATGATGTTTTGTTAAAGCTTTTTATAAAAAATTATAAATTTAAGAATTAAGAAATTGTAAAAT
>JAWWLR010000149.1:35244183-35254557 GCA_035041075.1 Acraspis erinacei
AGTGGCAGTGGCTTTTCTGGTTTGGTTCGCATTACGGGTTACGCTGGCAGGGTAATGACGATGATTCCAATGTCGGGTGGGTCATCATCTCGTCACTAAGTCACCTGCGGCCAAATCCTAAAGGCCGACGACGCACGCACACACCCGTGACCCCCGAAAATCCAAAGAGGGAAGTACGGTTTATGGACTTATCAATCATTTGGTAGCCCCGTCCGAGGGACTCTGGTGCTTTCTTACCGATGTAGCCTGTTATTAGCAGCGATTAAAAGATTCCTTCGGCAGGCGTACGACGTCTCTGTTTTTCTTTTTTCTGACAATGTGCGTTTCCTTAATTCATTTCATTGCCAAGATTTACGACGAGGCCCACGATTATTGAACTTTGCTTTTTATTTGTATCTTTTTATTTTCAAAAAATACATTATTTCAACATACTTTTCAAAAATATTGATTGGTCAAGTCGAAAATGGTGTGAAGCAATAGTCTACGTGCAATCAATTCCGAATTGACAGACATATACTACTAGCATCTTATAACTGATGCTATTGGATATTCCATTCTATTTCCTGAAAGTTAAGTCATTTTCTGATATACTTCCGAAAAAGTCACCCAAGAATTTTGATATGATACTTGGCCGAGGGGTTTCTTTTTTATCCCAGCCAAAAGTACCATAAAGATTTTTGGTGTAAATTAATATAAATGAAGTTAGTAACATTTACTTTTTTTAATCTTAAAAAATATTGATTACATATTTTATTTTACTTTATAATCAACCACAAAAATGAATAAGATATATTAATACCGCAATTACTATTAACTTGCGCTAAAAATCCTTTCATAACTGTGAACTGGAAAGTAAAAGAAATCAAATTTTAACCAAGATGCCAAATGATCAGTCCATATTCTTTGGGTGAACTTTTTGGAACTATGTCAGCGAATAAAAATTAACATGTTAATTTTATTTTGAATACTTCAAGATGGAATAAAATAAAAAAAGGATATAGAGTTAAAGCCTATTCAAACGAAACAATGATTAACTAAATATGTTTAAATTTCAACAATTAAAAACGATAAAGTTACACATTTAAAGACTATAAATTGAAAATTACACAATTTTAAACTAAACTTCATGTTTTTGAATTTCAAAAATTTCAATAGAATATTCAAAATGTAGCAATTTCAAATAGAATCACACAAAATGAAACAAGGTAAAATGCTTTCCATACAGTTCGTAAGTGAAATATACGAAATGGTCGAAATGTATAATTAACCTATTTTATGTTTTGGAAACTGCTACATTTAAAGTATTAGTCTTTAAAATTTAAAATTATACATACTATGAAATTTTTTTTAAGCTATATATAGAAAAACAGTTGGGATCGTGAATATTCTTTTGATTTTATATCCAGAAACAAACAATAATGCGTTGTCCAAAAGGTAAAAAGATACGTAAGTCACTTTGCGGTTTATACTGTCATTCTTTTATATCTGGCAATGTTTAAATCGACCTAAACAAAAATTTCTCTCGTGTATCTTTTTAATTTAAACGGCAGAATAATGGTATTAAAAAAGGAAAATCCTTTTGCTTCGACTTCATCCAGATGATTTTATTGGAAATTGTGTATGACGTTTCGGAATCAGACCACCATTCCCTCATCAGATAGCCTATTTCTGAAATATAAGTCATTATAAATAAGGTTATATAAAATAAGAATGAAATTGAATTAAAAGAAAATAATTAATAGTCGATTAAAATACCTAAAACAAAGTAAAATGTAAGATTTTTAGATTATCTGGGAAATGAGATAAAGATATATACTTAAAGAGGAGGGTTTAAGAATTTCAAATTATAAATAGTTTAACACTTATGATGAAAAAGTATATAAGTTGAAATTTATCATGTAATATTAAGAATAGTAAAATCTGAAATAGAAATGTTGAAAATCGGCGTTGATAATATTATTTATGTGCCCTCTTCAATGCATCAAATTATTTAAGGTTATTCTTCTTAGATTATTGAATTTAAGCAACTCTTACTCGGACGGGAGCCATTGTACTAAATGTTAAAATTATATATAAAAGCTTGAGACTCTCTCTTCGATATATACTATTTATACTATATAATATAATTATTATGTATTTATTTTTATTTAATATCAATTCATGTTTGGTGAAGGGTTAGATGATAATCTTATTGAGTTTGTGCAGTAAATTTCCCGTATATTTTTGGTTGCTGAATGCAAATCTAGCAGCACTATTTTTTATCTCATATGGGTTTTAAAGGTTTTGAGCTCAGAATTTTGCAGAAACAAACAGTTTTTGTCCATTTTCGAGTTTATTATAAATTAGAAAATTAGATTCTTAAAAAATAAATAATATTTCAGTTGTTTGAACTCAAATCAGATAATTTCCTCAAAAAACAAATATTACAGAAAAGTTTATTCGCAATCAGAGTTTACGAAAATGATTGGACTCAATTCGCATCTAAAGTATCGACCATAATAATTGAATCGGGAGAAGCTAAATGCTTCTAGGTTCAATCAAGCTCATTTTACAGAAGTAAAATAGGTATAAGTGGATACATAGGTTTTTGTTATTAAAATCCTATAATGAATGTCAAATTGTTAAAAAGGGAACCTTTTATAATCCATTGATTTAGTTTAAATTATTTGAAATTTAAAAATAGTTGAATATTAAACTTCACGGAAAAAATCAAAACCTTAGGTTTTTACTGAAATTGGCGTAAAACTCCGAGAAAGTATGATTTTGGAAGAAAACTCAATTTTGTCAAAAAGTTGGTTCAGTATCGTTTAGCTCTATTTGCTTAAATTGATGCTCGCGCACACATGAGATGAAAACGTTGAAACACTAAAAATCCGCCAATTTAAAAAGTATTATTGTGTAAACTTAAACAATTGTAATTATGATCATTTGGATTATTCGAAATTGAAGCATTTTAATGTGCATGGTTTTGGATACCTAAACTACTTGTTCATTTAAAAAATAACGCCTGGATCGAGTTATGTCACTCGTGAAAAGAGGGTATTAAAAAAATTCTTTAGTTTTCCGCAAAATAAGATTATTCTTCTTCTTTTATTGTGGATTTTTGGATTCAATATCATGTCTCATCAGATCGAATGACTCTAAAATCTATGCGAAGGATGCTCAATGCATTTGAAGGTTAAATCTGACTGTCCTGAAATCATTCCAGTAAAAAGGCCGGAAATTCGAATTAATGTTTTCAAATGATCTTTTTGACAATATTTCCTTAAGGTAAATACAAAATGGAATTGAACTAATAGAATGTTTCTTAGTATTCTACACATTTTGACTTTTCAAATTCTTTACAAAATCAAAATTGGGTACCAATATGGCGTCTCTGGGCCTTTAACCAGTACATTCGGCTCGAAGGTGGGCCGCGTTACAAGTTGAAGGTGATATATGCGTCGTTCGTGCTTTGCGGTAGGAGTGAGGCGCGCCGCCATAGAGGGGAGTTTAAAACATCGCGTGGGTGTGAAATAAAATGGTGGTCCCGCAACGGCTTCGAAGTGGTGTTTAATAAAAAGCAATCCTCTCCCCTGTAACTTTAACAAGAGTGTGAATTTCTCGAAAGATTAAACTGCCACCCGTTGCGAAACTTTTTTCTCGTAACAAATGACCACCATGAAAATTACACCGATAGGTTCCGTAAATGTCATCCGGAAAATATGCAAGATTTTAATGAAATAATTCCTAAAGTTATTATTGCACCTGCTGCGTAAAATGTGCTTGCACATAATATGCAATTAACCTTAGGAGTGAATAAGCTCTTAAATTTCTCAAGAACTTAAATTTGCAACCCCATTAAAAGGTTGCAAGTCCGAAGTCTTCATTATCTTTAGAAGAGTTAATAATTTATTTTCTCTTTTATTTAGAGCGAATCGAAATCGCATCAGTCGATTAAAAGAAGCAACAACAAGAAAAATAAAATCAAGAGACTAATATTGTTCGAGCCTGTGGAGGTTTTTCAAAGACTTTGGCGAACGGCGCGGCGGCGTACTTCCATTTGCCACCCTTTCCCCCCTCGGCCCCCTGATCTTCACGCGTAAAAACGAACACACAGGGAAAGCTTCCACATATGGTAAGGCCCCTGAGTGTTTTCTCGTAGGTGGGTGAGTGTCGATGTAAGAGAAACATGAATGTACTCGCATTTACTTGACGTGTATAGGAACGAGGTATACGCGGGGGACGGCGGGCTTCGAACCCGGTAATTAAATAGCTGAACCCTGCAATTAGGGCCACTAAATCGTGACGGGCCCTGAACCCAGCGAGCGAAGGGCCCGCCAGACAGAAAAAAAACGTCTCGAAACGTTGCTTCAGCTCTCTCTCGGTCTCTCTAGGGCCTCTAGGCCGGTTTGCGAATCGGGCCCTCTTTTTCTATCCCACGGACCCCAAATTTGCAGGACTTGGGACCGCGCTATCGCGGGGGTGGCTTCGCAATATGTGGGAACCTGATAGAACACAGGCGCAGTTTGCATTAGGCAAGATGTGCCTAACGTTACCAGAATGCGAGGCTAACTTTGCTGGGAAAGAGAAGAAGTATTTAGATTTTTTGGGCCCGAGGAGTTGAAGAGGTGATTCGTGCCCCTGACCTGGCGAGACGAAAATCGACCTTGTACTTCCGTAAAATGGGAATGCTAATTTTTCAAGTGAGGATTTACGAGCGAAGGTAAAGAGGCTGTAAAAATATGGCATATATATTGAGAGAATTAAAAGGGGAATTAGGAAAATTTGACTAATTACGAGAGGAAACAAATTATTTAAAAAATGGCAGAAGAATAATAAGTTATAATTTAAATTTATCTAGTCTGAATCACATGAGATTTGAAATTTAGTTTCAATTATAACGGTTGACTGGCCGGGCTGCCTGTAGTAAGTAGTTTTGAAACTCACGTAAAACCCCTGAGGAAAGAAATGTGCCCAAAACGCACTTACCTGCAACAGAAAAGAAAATAACTCTATTAGTTTCTTATTATTTTATGCATAACTTATTATAAACTAGATTCATTATTACAATTAAGAATAGGGGCGACAAGGGGCCTTTTAAGAACTACAGCACGCTATTTTGAAAACTTTTTCTATCCCTTCTCTTTTTCATCACAAATCATCACATAAAGCTTAAAACCCAAGCGTGACGTCACAAATAAGAACATTCCGCCCCCTTTCAAGTCAAAACTTTTACTTGAAATTCATTTAATAAACCTCTAAAATAAAACACAAAAAATACAAACATAATATTTTAACAGATTTCACAGCCAAAAAAAAATAATTATAGAAAACAAACAGTTGCATTTACAACCAAGTAGTTCAACTTTTTAAAAATATAGTTGAATTTCCAACCAAGAAATATTAATTTTCAAACAAGAATTTTTCTACCAAAAAAGGTAAATTTTAAGGGAAAGAGCGAATTTTCAATATAATAGTGGTTGGATTTTCAACCATATAATTGAATTTTTAATCTATTCAGACGAACAGCGGCGTAGCCAGGGGAGGGCTTGGGGGCTCAAGCCCCCCCCCCCGGAACTAAGTATTTTTATTGTTCAATTCCCTTTTCCCCACTCTTAGCTTAAACATAAACCAGTAGCCTCCTTCGAAAAAAATCGCAAAATCCTGACTACGCCACTGCTGACGAATTTTCAACAAAAAAGGTCAGAATAATTCTCAAAAAAAAAAATAGCTGATATGTTTACCAAAATAATTTAAACAAAAAAAGGTAATAATTGCACTTTTAACAATAAACAAAAATTCAAAAAGAGGAATTCTTCTTTAAACAGTGGAATTTTCAACCGAAAGCAGGAATATTCAATCAAAAAATTTATTTTCAACCAAATAATAGTCGTATTTTCTACTAAAATAATATAATTTTCAACTCAAAGATACGAACTTTTCACAAAACACGAAACATTTGAACTTTAAGCCCGAAAATATGAATTTCTAACCAAAAAGTTAAATTTCAACCAAATAGTTAAACCTTAGACACAAAAGAATAAAGTTTTAAACAAAAAATAGAACAATTAGATTTACAGTTATAAAATTGATGTTCAACTAATAAAACGAATTTTTAACAAAGCAGTTCAAGTTTTGAGCGATTTGGTTAAACTTTAAAATAAGATGATTAAATTTACATAAAACCGACGAATTCTGAACAAAATACATGAATTTTTAATCAGATAGTTGAATTTTGATCTAAAATACATCAATTTTAAATCAAATAGTTTAATTTTTATTTAAACTACGTAAATTTTCAAATAACTAGTAGAATTTTTACCTAAAAACGATCAATCTTCAACAAAAATGAAATAGTTAAATTAGCAGTTACAAACATTTATTTAAAAAAAAAATGGTCAAATTTAAATCCAATAAATTAATTTGTTACCAAGTTAGTTCCATTTTAAATTCAATAGTTAAATTTTTTAACAGAAACTAGAAAAATAAATATTTGTATAATAATGTGGACTAAAAATGATCATTTTTCGACCAAAATTTAATAATTAAATTTTCTGTTATTTTTTTCTGAAAAAATTTTTATTTTCTGAAACAAATCCTAATTTTTAATAAAATAATGAAATCCTACGAAGTAGTTCAACTTTCATGCAAGTAATTGAAATTCCAACGAATAATATGAATTCTCAATAATAAATGTAGAACTTGAATTCTCAACTTAAAATAATCAATTTTCAGCCTAGAATGGATAAGTTATATATTTCGTTAAAGAAAATAATTTTCAACTAAATAAACAGAATTTAAAAGAAAATTAAATATTTAAGCAAATCGTCGGCTTTTCTTATTGGGTTTTAATATTTCAGTTCGCAATCAAACGATAAAACGAGAAAAAGGGGAACTTTTTTTAAAACAGGGGAAAAAATGAAGTTAGAAAACAAAAAGGGGAAAAGAGGGGGATAGGAGGAAGAGTATGAAGTCTTTATTTAGATGCTCTACTAGGAACATAAAATACATAACTTTAATTTTGACAAGCTATGCAAAAAGTCGACACTAAATCTATTACACCCCCCCCCCCCGCAACGTTGGCACTTTGACATAGTTTTGGATCGGTCCCTAAATAAAATACTTTTTTGGTTAACGTTTTTAAATATAAAACTATCTACTTATCCTAAAAGTTGCCAGTTCAGGAGCTCTGAAACCGACCTCTCTATATTTATTCTAATTTAGGGAATATTGGGAAACTAGGCGTACCAAATAGGGTGTAAACGGGCAACGGTCGGAACACGGAAGACGAGCAGGGTTGTGAGTCTGTGGAGGGTACGATTGTAGATAATGGTAACAAACAGTCTTCCTTCCTGTACAGAACGTCGGGGTCTTCGGGTCGGCGTCAGAGTCCGATGCACCGTGATTTCCGTATGCAAAATTAAGCGTGCACACGCACAAAGGGTCCCGCGAGATGGATGGCCGAGCATCACGCTCCGAGCCGTATTAAAATATCAGCCCCCTTCCCGCTCCTCTTTTTACCCCTTCCTCCAGTGCTTGCATTAAATCATCCTCCCACCAGCCCTCCGGCTATCTTCGAGACCTATCGGTGGACCGAGCAAGATACTGTACTTTTTCGCCCAGGGCTAACGTGTACTGCGTATCACGAATCGATATCGACATTCTATCTATACCACCGAGATCAAGACAGACAAAAATTCCAGAGAACAATGAGCCCATTTCTTTCATGCCTAATATTTCCTTCCTTAATTTTATTCAGATATAAGAGAGCAATAAGTTATCCGCAAAATAATATTTGTTATTAATAACTTGTAGCTAAACATTTTTGAAATAAAATTGATATTACTGGAGTATTATTATTTTAAGGGTGGAAAGAAAAAAGGAGGTAGCTGACATTTTTACGAAAAAAAACTTTTATGATAAAAAGTTCTCAAAAATTCAAATGCACATCGTGTTGCAAGGTTTTGTCTGAAATCGTATTTTTTATGGTAATAGCAATACCCTAAAGTTACGTTTTCATAAACATTAAAAAAACTTTTTATGATCAAAGTATTTTTGTACGCTATTCCATTCAAAATGTTCATGATTCAACAACAAAAGTGTAAATTTTACTGTTTATCACTACCTAAGAGCGAAAAATCGTTTGTCACACTGTGACACTGCTTAATTGAAAATTAATTTTCTCGGAAATGAATAATTTTTTTCGATAAAACTTTTTTCTCTGTATTCATCAACTCAATACCTCGGGGACGAATCAACATTAAAAATATTATAATTATAATTTTTGTCACGATCGAGGTCACGATTTAAAGACAATTTTAGAAACCATGAAAAGTTGACCTTGAAAATAAACTCAATTTTCTCGGCACTGAATGATTTCTTTATCAAACTTTTTTCTCTGTAAACAAAGTGTTATTCCGAGACGATCACATTCAGACAATATTTTCTCATAACTGGAAGCTTGATTTCAATCAAACTTTTTTGGTGCCGATTAAACAATACTCCACCTCGGAAGCAGATTTTTAAAAATTTCGATTTCTATTTTACGCAATGCTTTTTTCGCGTTCCTGCACAGCTGATATTTTGTTAGTTGCATATCCTTCTGTCTTTCTACCCTTAATTTGTGGAAGATTTCTTAGAATTTATTGGCACTATATTAGTAATCGGACTGTAAATATTTCAGTTTTTAACGGATCTTTTCGTTTCGACACTCACAGTGACCGAAAATAAATTTCTTTTGACCTGCCTGCGTGTCTACCTGTATGCATGTGTGTGATTACCTGAATGTTGTAGCTACGGTGACGCTATTGTTTCGCGGAATCACATTACTTCTGTTGTCTGTAGCTGGAGACCTTGCGACCGCGGGCGTGAAGAGACACACTTATTTGTATCGTATCTCGCTCAGCTTGGCTGGGCAATATCTAGCTTCCTCTTATCAGTTCCGATCCGAATTCAAATTTGCTAATATGACAGACCAGATACACATATACATTATAAACGTAAGCCAATGTTGCAGTAACGGGATTCAAACCCCCAACAATCTAATCAGATCATTATGCTTTAATATATACGTTGCCTACTTTTAATTTTAGAAATATCCGAAGATTTCGTTAATCGGAAAAAATTATAATAATATAATAATGGTTTATTCTGATAATCATAACTGAAGAAATTTCATTACAAAAACTTCGAATGTGAGTTTTTTCTAATGGGAAATGTAAAATTAGATCTATCCAAAAATTGATTTAAATTATATAATCTTATTCTTTCTGGAAATAAAAGTACAATAGATGTGATCTCAAAATTTTACATAATTTCAAGATATTTGATGAAATTTGAAACTGTTGTCAATTCTATATACCAATTAAAATATATTAATACACAAAAATGGTTGAGAATTGAAAAGATTGGAACTACTCCTTCGAAACAAAATGATGTTCTCCAATATTTAGAAACAACAGAGCATTTTATTTGTTCAAGGTAAGTAGGATATTTGAAAATAAATTGTATTGCTTTAAGGCGTTCGACGACATTTTTGCATTGTAAAACATTTGACTAAAAATTCTATAAGTAGAATATCCTTTAAGTATTCTGAAAAATCAAGATATGTTCGAATCCCGGTGTTTTAGAAAACACATTTTAAATGACATCAATACACTAGCTTAGATTAGATATTTATTCAATGTATATACTCTTTTCAGGTTACTTTTCCCATTTTCACATTTTTCACCCAAAAGAGATCGCCGGACATTAAACCCTTTAGCTCACATCTCTTTCTAAATCTACAATTAGCCCAACTCTAATAATAAGCTCGTATTCGTCTGAAAATTTGGTCAGAGGAGTGGGAAACTGCAGAAAATCAAAACTTGTTTCAAAGAATAAAATGTAGATAAAATAGCTTTTCCATCCAAGGCAATTCCTTCTTGAACGAACGTGTATACTGAGAGCCAGGACATGTTCTAGGTTAGGTGTGTAGATTGAGGCTGGCAGACAATTTAATTTTCTAATTATCGTAACGCGGCCTGATCGGGATGGTGGTTATCTTCAGGTGGCATCTACGAGAAGGGTCCTCCCCGCGTATATAAAAGCTAATGGATCCTCGCAAGCGAGGCTTGACTCAATCTCAACTAATATCCGATGTTTTATGGCAAGCATATACGAGACGGGCGAATCGGTAGGCTCGGTAGGTAGTAGGTACCTGCGCACTACACTGCGGTGAATTAATTGATTACTCTACGTACCACGTACAACCGTTCTTGACTCTTACCAGGGAAACGAGAAGTCAAGAGGGGCTCTGAGCACATTAAGAGAAGGGGGCGCACATTGGGGACAGAATGTTCAAAACCACCTACAGGTCGCAAATCTTAACCAAATCAAACAAAATTGGGCTCA
>JAWWLR010000149.1:35272639-35284337 GCA_035041075.1 Acraspis erinacei
AGAAGAGACTAGCCCAGCTGGAAACTAATCAGACCCTGAAATAAGATTATATTGCAAATTAAATTAAACGCGAATAAAAAATTACTTCTTTCAGTTCAAATTTTTTATCCTCATTACATTATCTTTCAATTTTTTCCTACATTCTATAGGGTAGTCTTTTGTAAAACAAGGGAAGGTGTGAAAACTTTGCACTGGCTCTAAAAACCCTTAAAAAGTGGAGGAGTTTTAAAAACTATTATTTTTTCCAGTGTGGAAATATTAAACATTTAAAAGCACTCGGATGATACTTGATAAGTACAAATCTAAAATCCTCTGTATTTCAAAGCTTTTCAATTGAAAACTATTCCAATTTCATTATTTGAAATTCCAAAGATTTACGTTTACATTTTATCTAACTTGATTTTATACTTTTCCAAAATCACAAATTAATATAAAACTCTTAATGTCCTAACACTATGGAAACTAGAGATCTCCTTTTTTATGGTATCATTTTTTTGGTGTCCTTTTTTGGAACATAATAATTTCAAGCTGTTATTTTCAATGTAAAACAAACGAATCTGGATTCCCACAAGAGGTATCATTTTATGTAGTACTGCTGGAGGCTGTTTCTTTCTGAGTCTTATTTTAATACCTGAAACTAGGCCTGAAATAATACTTTGTTCTTACAGTGGAAAATGTTAATATCTTGACAAGAATTAGTCGGGATCCTGTAAGTTTTCTGAGAAACTTTATAACGACGAGTTCCTTACTTTTTTCAGATGCCATCTTCAACTTACTCGTAAAATCCTTTTTTACTTACTTTGCCAAAACTGCTTTCATTATTTATTCTTTTTAGCCAGTTTCTTCGGCGAAACAATGAGGGGTGCCGGCTAATGAGAGATTGCCTGAAGCCAACTTTCGATAAATCGATAGTATTACTTCCAGCATCATTGTTGCGGCCTGCATTCGAGAACATGAATTTATTCAGTACGCTCATTGAACGATTTGATCGGTAGGAAAGTGAATGGAGTTTTCACCCCCGGCGGTCATCCGCATCTGGCTTATTTACTCATCATTGTAACGACTACGAATTAAAAATTTGCCACCGAACCGACAAGAGTTAATGAGACCTGCAGCCTTATTTTGAAAAATCTTCCCACTGAGCAGGCACTTTCTCATCTCGCACTGGTTTCAATTAACTCCAGAGTAAACAGTAAGGTATATAAAAATATAAAAATATATAAAAATGTATTGACCTGAACTACCCTCAAACACAAGGAAAAATTAAACAAACTATAGCTACGTAAATCTCGCTGCACCAAAAAAATAAACACCATTAAAAACAAAAATGTTGCCTGGGGGGTCAGTAGACTATTTTACAACCAGTTCGAAATTTCAAAATATATTAGGACATTTTTTAAGCTTCTTTTTTATTGAGTTTTTTGCTCAGGGAGATTTCTTTATCCATATATACCATTAAGCCATTTTCCTTTCGGGGTAGGCTATAATTTTTGCAATTACTTGATATGTTGTTTGGTGTGTTAAAAAATATATCCTAAAACCAGTTCGGATTTTAAAAAACTATTAGAACTAATAGGACTTGACATTTTGCGTATGGGCGGCCAGAAGTCCTTACGGGTGTTTCAAGCCCATAGGTCTTTGCGTATTGACCAATATCTGCTTATTATGACGATAATGTAAAAAGATTTATAAAGAATCTTGTTCAATATATATAATAATTTCTCAAATCAACAAAAACGTGTAATCCTCTACCAAAAATGTATTTATTTTTGCCCCACAATTTACTCTTCTTTTAATTCAATTCGGGGGACTTTCTTGTATCAGAAATGGAAGATACATACAAGAGAGGAAAAAGTGTTTGTTATCGATTTTCTTTGAAGTGCGGTCCATAAATCTGACGGGATGAAAAGACGTTTGCATTTGCGAAACATGGTTGAATCTTTAATTATTCTCGTCCTCGAGGTATCTCGTGTCGCAAAAAACTGATCGTATCACAGCAATAAATCAAGAAGCAATAGCTGGCAATAAATCGAGTGCGTTACATCCGTATGAATGCTTCTATGTGCTTTTCATACATGCCCGTAATGGTATATGAGTTTCTCGAAATCAACGATTCCCTAGGATCTCTGTGGGTGCACTAGCTTTGGCTAATTACTCCAGACATTAATCGAGAGGCATGTCAAACCGCGACCGGTGGGTACGAACCCCTGCTTCTCTGACAATGCTTCTCCCGTCCCGAAACGATAACTCAGCGATAATAGCAGGCCGTCTGTCCGAGAGAGATTTAATTGTTGGGTTGCGTTGCCCGTCATAAGAGGCACGGTCCTCTTCACAGGACTAGAACGGAATAGCGAAGCATCAAAGGGTTGCTGAAACAAAACCAACGGAAGAAGGGTTGAAGAAAATATTATTGTTTACAAACTGTATGCATTTAAAACTGAAAAATTACTTAAAGTCGATGTTTGGGTTAAAAATAAGATGTAAGAAAAAGGACCCCATATAATATTTAAAAGAAACCTCTTTAAAAAAATATTGCTCCAAAGGAACCGATTTCTTAATTACGAGAACAAGAATGAATTTTCATTATTGGAACAACCTGCGCATCGTATTTTTAATTCTACAATTTCAAAGGAACCCATCTAAGAGTGTATGTTTTTTCACCTCTTAAGTATCTTTTTTTTGAAAATCAATTGCTTTTTCCCATTTCTTCAATTTTAACCTTACTTTATACAAATCAAAGCTTTTATGCTGTATTTAAAATAGTATAACTTTTAGGTTAAATATATAAACGAGTAAATGTGCGGTCTGAAAGTTAAAAAAATTGGTTATTGGTTTCCTATTTGGAAAAGAGGGTACAAATTGGATTTACGAAAGGGATGTATACGGATCATATCTAAAAATCTTACAATTTGGGTGGAATTAAAAGGCGAGAAAGAATGTAATCATAATTTAATACCACTCGATTAAAAATATATTTGGACCGCTAATTGGGTCATATTGTGGGTATAAAAAGTTTTCTAATTAAAATTTGACAGTCCGGGTTTAATTGAACAATCACACGGATTTTTAAAAGGAGGAGGGAGTTTGATGTATGGTTGAGGGATAATTTATTGTATTCTTTCCAAATTTGCCAACTATTTTGGATTCTTCTTTTAATATAAAGGTTTCGAAAAAGTATACCGATATGGAAAAAGTTTATTCTTTCAGAATTTTTTATTTATGTTAGGTAAACCGATTCAATGTGAAGGCAAGATAGAATAAAAAAATATCTTTAACAACGAATGTGAAAAATTGGCCTTCTGAAGATGTAAAAAATTGATGTTTTATAAAAACCGTTTATTTTTGCGTGAGCAGTCTAAATCGCTGCATTAGTAAGATAGTTTTGTAAACTTGTTTATATTATATATTATATCAGGGCCAAAAGGATTTTCATTTGTCACAAAGGAGGTCTATGCTTTCGTCAAGACAACTTTTTCTTTGGGGGAGAAATTTGTCTCTGGTGCAAAAATTCTAGAGATTTAAAAAAATTCTCTTGAGAAAAGGAAACTTGAATTCAGGTGGATTAATTTTCTATGAAATAATATATAAATACTATGCACCAGCAAAAATTAATTTCCTTTGTTATTTTAAAAAACATTTTGCTTCTTTATTTTTACACGTTTCAATAATTATAATATATTAGGGTTTAAATTGATAATTTTTCTATAAAATATTTGAGTAAGCATTCTTATAATAAAAATAAACTATTTGCATAATTTGTTTCTGATATTCCTATAATTAATTTTTCTGTTTTAAAACTATTAGATGAAATTAAAGAGATTAAAAGTAGTTTAGGGAAGGAAAAAGAAAAAGTTTCTAGATTCCTCTCTAATTCGTAAGTCGAGTCGTCAACCCTTTTCTTTCTCACTCTTCAATCTCCCGCCTCCTTGATTACTACGCTTCGGATGATGATTGATTTCGGCCGATCGTTACGTAGTAATCGTTATTAATTATCAATAATCGTGGTAAAATGCGGTTGTGATTGATTGCTACTCACGAAGTTCCCTGACCTGCTTCATTTCCTCATATGTTTTAGCAATACATTATGTTATAATCATCAAAACAATAACAATATTTAAAACACTCGTGATTTATTTATATATTTTCCTATAAATAAATAAACGATTTGTAAAATTCACAGTTATTTAGAAAAAAAACTCTTCCTATATATTTTACTACTACTGTGCTATTCATTCCAAAGTTAATTAATTAATTGCACCAGAAAATCTAGCCAATGGTATTGCTATAGGTGTGCCTAGTTCATTGTTAAGCAAATGAATACAAAAAATACCAATGCAAGTAGAAGTGACTGATTTTCTAGCATGTGAGGTCCAACTAGACAGGGATCATAGTTCTGTCGGATCTAGACGTTCGAACCGGAGATGGACCGGTCGTGATAACGCCGCGAGGCCGGTAACTGCAGTAATTGTCTGTGATTAGAGGAGTCATAATTACCGGCCCGCGTATAACGTTACCACGTCCATTCATTCTCTTCTGCATTTCCCTTTTCCTCTCTATCCCTGATCCACTCCTCTTTCAAACACATCCGATCCTCCGGCTTCTCCTATCCATCATGAATTTCCCTTCGAGCAATCCGATTCTAGTATCCTTGCCTTCTAAACTTCGGGGAATATTCGAAGATCGCAAATAGTAATTAAAACACAACCTGGGAGATCAAATTGATATTAGCAGTTTTTGTATCAGGTGAGGTGGCCTTTAAATTTATGGCGATTTTATCCAGGAGGAAGTATTCAACAATAAAAATTAGAGGCTCTTAAGAATATAAGATTAAGATTGATTTCTTTAAGCAAATTCAGGTATTTTTATAATTGAAGTGAAAAGTTTCGAATTGAAAATATTTTAATATTAAATAATACTGGAAGGTATTTGAATATAGAAATGTTTTATTGAATTCTGGGTGATAAGATGGCTCGGTAGATTAAGGCACTGCATTACAAAGTTATGTATGCCAGCTGACCAAGGTTTGGATATCCGTTGTAGGTTAAAATTGTTCATCATATCATACTTTAATAAATGTTTTGTCAATTCGAGTTTTTCAATCCAATTTGTTTACTGTTTAGACAATTAAAAAAAACTTAAAAAGATGCTTCAAAACATATAGTGATTAGTAAAATAATGAAATTTGTATTATTTACGCATCAACATTGCCATTAAATCTGATTTAAAAATCATAAATACCCATAGTAGTAAACTAGTTAAGAAATACATTGAGACATGCGAGTTTGACAGAATGTAATCGTGTTGTCTTCGGAATTATTTCTGATGAAGAAAACCGGAAAGAATCGGTAATTTTCCTTACATTATACTTCCATTACACGAAAAATATAATATTTTTACGGACAATAAAGTAAAATGCAATAAATAATTTTAAACTTCATAATTACTAGTAACCTATTTTTCTTTTTCTAGAGTGTTGTTTACAGTCTGGGATACTTTTTCGATCTTTCTGCTATTGTTTTCCCACGTGCATATATTCTCAATGTGGACGTATGGCGAGAACAATTAAAAGCTTCTTTAATAACACCCCTGAAAGAAACCGCCTATTATATGGCCTGCATAGACAGCCGTTTCGACTCAAAGGGCTAACCCTTTATCTCTATGCCAAACGCATTCTGAAATATTTCGAGTGACGAGGGTGCCTCCGTCGTATATCTCCGGCAGTATTTTGACACACGAATCTTCAACGAAATTATACAGTGTGTAAATGTATCTTTACCATATTACTTTTACAGCAATAGTCATAAATCCAGCAAAAAACGAATATAAATATTTTAGATCAGACTCTATAAATCCCGATGTAGATGCATTCCAACTATTTACTAACTATATGCTAATAGGTCTCATAATTACAAGTCTTCAAGTATCAAATAAGCCTTACATTTGAATTTTTTATTAATAAATATGTTTTCTATCGCTAAATTCTTTTTGTTATAAGAAAATTGTATCGTAGTAATTTAAATCAGAAAAATACTTTTAAACATTTATCTTTGTTAAGTAATTCTCAATTGATGAGAGCAGATTACTATAAATTAAAATTCATGGTTAAATAGCTTCTGAATTAAGTTTGCGTCTGACTAAATATACTTTGTTCCACTGATTGAGTTAATGTTTAAAGTAAATTACTACTGTGAAAAAAAAAATTATTGAGAATATCAGATTCTTTTCTCCAAAATGCCGTCTATACAAAATCCGGTTCTCAACCAAATTTAACCATAGTTTCTTCAATTTAAATTGAAAAACTTGAAGCAAGTATTAATAATTGAGGAAAACTCTATTAATAAAGGCAAAATTATAGAATTTTAATCATTTAGTTTATAACAAAAAAATTTTATGGTAAGTGCAATTCTTTTATAGAAATAGACTTTTTGAGTATATTTTTAAAACTTTTTTCACAATTTCGTTTCTTCTCATAATTGCGTGTATGATTTACAAATGGTATTCTACACAAGAAAATATTATGACATGCAATATCGAATCGGAATCTCGTTTTCCAAAAAAATTATTTCTCTGGACGAAGCGAAAATGTAATACTAATCTTTAATCGAAATTATTAAAAAAAAAAAAAACGACTATAAGGTCGAAGGCTCTGGTCGCCCTGAGCCTTGTAAATTGAATATGGTTAAAAATAATGAAGTTTCACGACCAAGTGAATAATCATCATGAAATCAAGTGCAAAAATAATGATTTTATAAAATTAATTCTTCATACCCGAGCCATCCAATTGTCTCGTAAAATTTTCCTGGTGTTCAATAAGTATTAACTTTGTCCAACTTTTTTTCATAGATTTATAAAGCTCTACAAACTATCGAAAGAACTTTCTTATTTTTTCTTTTTTAAATAAATAGAGTTTGAACAACGCTTTTTTTGCCATTATGAAAGTTCATATATTTGGTAAGTGCATGGTTCTACCGTCACAACTGTCTAATATTTGACACTCAATATTAAATCCAAGCTGGGACAGACTTTTTCTCTTTCTTCAAAAAAATCATTTATCCTGACAAATAAAAAATTTCTAATTTTTAAAATTTTTAATTCAAGCCTTATTTTCGAGTGTAAGATGAAATTGTTTTTAATAAAATGCAATTCTAATCCCCATAGATAATTATCCCTCTAAGGATAAAAAAACTATCAATCGACATTTGTACAGAAACTGTCGCCTATACGAAACAATACGCGTCGAAGGCTCTCTGCACTCCGAGCCCTGCAAATTGAATATGCTAAAAAATAATGAAGCCCCGCGACAAAATAAATAATCATCACGAAAAAAAGTAAAAATCTTAGTCTCTTTAACTTTTTCTTCATGAAACTTGCTCGATATTGGCGGTACCACTTTGTAGCCGCTACCCTGCATGGGCTGTAGTAATCGAAGCATCGTGGAGGCAATAAAGTCGAATAGAGTCATAACGAGAGGCTCAAAAAATGGTCGCCTGAGACCCTTATACTTATATCGATATTGGTGTAGAGTGTAAAGCACTTGGGAGTGAATCGAGTTAGGAGAGTGCATTGCATGCATACATCGAAGATATCGAGCAATTTTCTCGATAATTAGTCGCGATAGGCCAAGGAACGTGCTTAGCCTCCTCGATGACGAGGAATAGCGGTGCCCGCAAGATACCGAGGGAACGGTAATACCTCTTGGAGAAACAAAAAGTAACTATACCAGCAGATATATTTATAAATATAACGCGATAAGTGCAGAGGGCGCTGCCATTCTCGATGGTCAATTGATAAGACAAGCTGGGTATACACCAATCCAATGGTGGGAGGCAGGTGGTATGTTCTTGATTCTCTCCTTAAGATATCATCGATCTCACAGCTGCTGTTTCGCTACTCTTTCAAATGGTAGCTTCCTCTCTAATCTATTTTAATATCGCCTTGAAACTAGATTGTTTTTTTTCTCAAGGTATTATACGGATAACTTTATTTTCTCATGATTTTATTCAAATTGGGACTGTAGATTTCCTAGTCTTATCGAAAGTTTGGTGCAATAGGTCCAATAGGCTAGACACCTTCACAGACATTCAGTTTATCGACATTAATTTCAGGCATATTCAATGAGCTTGTGAGTCTTCATTGTATGGATACCTTTTTGTATGAATTTATCCGTATAATATCAAATAATTTTTAAGAATTTGTTAGTAGTAACGAATTTAATTTAAAAAATTACCACGTATGTAAAATTTTTTTTTAGATTTCCCCTGAACACAGAAAAACATTGATGTGAAACTGGTTGAATCTCAATTTAAAGAATGGAAATTTCCCATGATGTTACGAAAAAAGAAGAACCTACCCAAAAAAAAACACAATTTTCACGAAAACAAAAAGAAGCACATACTTCTTTCAAATTGTAAATTATCATAGAGATAATTCAACTAAATACCTCAAATTTCAATTACTTCATTATCTTCATTAGAATCGAACATAGTTGCATATTTATTTACAAAAAACGAACAATTATTTATATTTTGCAAATTTTTCAACGGCAAGCTGTCTGAAATGTTTAAAGTACCACCCTGCATTTTTTCAGATTCTACCTATTATTTTCTCAATAAAAAACTATGCTACAAAGTTCATCGTCTTTAAAAACTGTCAAATTTCCTTACTTTTTATCATATCTTCAAATCTGTAAGCTACAACATTTTTTTGGAATATTACTTTTCGGCTCATTAACGTAAAACATTTGCACCTTTAAAATGGCCCCTCTTTTATTAAGCTAATATTTTTTCTTCGCTTATTTTTTCAGCGTCAAACCCAGAGGATTTCTGAAATATTTGTTTATGTATTTCACGTCGACTTGATTCGTTCATTTTTTCGAGCGTTATCGTGCTTAAGAAAATTTTAGGGAGCCTCAAAAAGCTGTAAAATAGAGGGTTGGAATTTGGAATAAATCTAACACTTCTCTATATCATAAATGATAAGAATGACGATGAGAATGATCGACTCTTCGTGAATTTCATGTTCAAATGACTAAATTTCATGCACGAGTAAAAGCCATGCCATATTCTGCTTAAAATATGCATAAAAAGTACTATAGTCGACAAAAAGCACAGAATCAGAATTAAGAACCTTTCTTCGGAGCGTACGCGAGACGAAATTTTGAAAAAGGGACAAAAGGAGAGACCAATAGGGCCATTATGAATATATTGGTCGGTTGAACAAGCGGCCGATTTTATCTTCGGAATTTCGAGGCCTGTCTGAAGCCGCGTGGGAGGATGATACTTCTTCCCTCTTCCTCTTTTGTTTTTGCTTGATTTTAAACTCTTTTTTCAACTCTTTAAATCCTTTATCCTCCCTTCATAATTCTCTTTTCTTCCCTTATTCTTTTTTAAATATCTCATTTTATTTTAATATTTTAGTATATACGTACTTTTATGAGAATTTCCTATATATTTCTTTCTTTATTCCACCGTAAATCCATTTTGCCCGTAGCGCCGACACATTGAGGTACCACTGACGTCACAAAGGTTACGTCGTCAGTGTTGAGCCTGGGGCCTTACTTGCACAAACGCTGGTATTCTTCCCTTGAGTACCTTAACAAGAACAGAGACTTCTGAGAGCGAGTATTTTTGTATTCGCCATTAGAAGTACTGCCATAGATAAAAACGGATAATTGTTCCGTTTCAAGTTACTATGTCAAAAATAGGCATTGCTCAGAGAAGCAAAGAAATGGAGGAATGTATAATATTTAATTTTTTAAACCGAAAGTTTTCTTTATCTTAAAGTGCAGATGTACTTATTTTTTTTAGTGCAATTTAGGAAATTTGTTATTAACAATGTGGAAATAGGATATAAAAACCTTTCTGGAGAGAATTATAGTTTTAGTTTCTTATACTGATACTTCGCTTTATTGAACTATAATTATTATTAATGACGTTTTATAAGTATTAATTATTTTTCTAGTATTAAATTTCTATGTTTAATCGTTTCTTTATGGGACCTTCACGTATGGCAGATCATGATACTCTTGCAATAAATGGTAATTTATCAATGTCATCATTGCTGGATACTCCTGATCAGTATCGCCCACTTCAAGGCCCACCCTTAATTACAACCTTTTCATAATGGCATCTTTACTCATAAAATATACTTTCAGCGTAAATACTTATATGATGGACTGAGATCGAAACTTTATTATTATATAAATCACGAATTTTATCGTGGCAATCGACACTTGCTTTCCATAAATTTAATGTTTTTTTTATAAAGATTAACAATCTTCATATATAATAGATCGAAATCAGCCGTTACTTAGGTATAATTTTATTATAATATTCATATATTCTTATAAATTCCATATTGATTGGAATTGACTATAGGTGAACATGATTAACGTTTTTTTTAACTCTTATGTTCCAACGCACTGTATGGAATTGTTATTAGTAGCCAAAACAATTAATCATTTATATGTCCACTTTACTTTTTAAAATAATATTTATATCACTGTTTTAATTTACAATTATTAATTGTAAAAAAATTGAGTTTTATATTGGTCTAGAAAGTACCTTCTGCTATAAACTCAAAGATTCTGTCGATAGCAGTGAAAGATTTTTCGCACGAAGACAAGATGTCGGCACGAACGAAAATAAAAATGGGATCAGATAGCGGTTCAGGGGATTCTTTAGTATGCAGCGATGCATTCATATCAATCGGGCCATGCATATGCAAAAGCAGGAGTGCGCATATGTGCGAAAAACGCCGATGCATAAATTTGTGCTCGTAGGCAATGACTTGCAACGTGCAATTGTTAATTACTACCTTCGTTCGCGTCGGTATTCTAGTTCTTTTAAAATCCCGTACCACATTTACCATCAAAAATCTACTGTATTAATTTTTAAATTATTAAAAATAAGATTTTTCTAATTAATGATTATAAGCCATGAATTCATTTCTTCACTTTGCCACATTGAAGATCCTATGTTTCCGGTCACTTTTCGCAGATTTTTTGTACGTCTCGCCACTTTTTCTGTCATGACATTGTTTCAGCAGGCCTGTACGACTGTGAGTAATAGAAATGGCCAAAGAGTGAACTTAGGCGGGGCACAGAGGGGTGTAGACTAGTTCCAAAAGTGGTGGTAGGTGGCGCAAATTGGTTTGTGGATGAGGGACGTAGAGACGCAAGAGGATCGCGCTGTCATCTGCCTGGCATGACAGTGAGGTTATGTACCAATGTTTGTATCCAATTCTTTTTTCTTTTTATAAATATTAACAAAATGTCAGCAATTGATCGCAACGAATGTGTTGTGCACGGTTGTAAAAAAGAAATTACGTGATTGACACTGAGACAGAATGGTTTATAAATTATTTGCCGTATACAAATTTTTGTTTAACGATCTGTACTTTCGTAAACAAATTTAGTAATGCTACTCCTAATAAAAAAAGTCAAAACTCCTGATTTTTCTGACGGTTCCTGAATTTTTATTACTACTCGCATTGATTCGTGCTTACGTTTTGTGTAAATTCGTGGTTTGAATGTGTTGAATTAAATTTTTAATTCAAGATAAATTAAGTAATTAATGCGACATCAAGGAAATATGAAACAGAAAATATGTGGAAATTATTACACACATTTTGTCTGTATTTCCTGTGACATTTCCAGAATCTCGCATCAATCGTTCAATTCATTCTCGATTACAAATTT
>JAWWLR010000149.1:35543961-35558083 GCA_035041075.1 Acraspis erinacei
GTTCTGTCAGAGGATGTGTAAAATAGAGTAAAGGGATACGAAAGAAAATCTGTAACGGTGGACGAGAACAGCGAACATGAGCTTAATAGGAAAGAGGTAAATGAGGAGATTGCAAGGCTGAAAAGAAACCAGGCTTGGAAAATGAAGCACTAAGTTACCCCCCGTCCCACACTCCTAAAGGCGTTACGTATTTGATGAAAAACCCCAAAGGGAAGCATACTGTCGCCCGCTACCGCGTCCAGAATTGAATTTTAAAATTTACCTATTTTTGACAAACAAACTATTGAATGTTCAAATGATCGATTTTTATGATTTATAATTGTTTTGAAACGAAAAGACATGGCACTGGAATACAATTGGATCGTCTATTTCAAAAGGTAGAAAGAGAAGTCCGATTGACTTCAGGAATCGAGAATCCCAATCTCCAACTGTCATCTGTAGACGTAAGAATCGTGAAAACTGTGATTTTCATGGATAGTTAATTTAACAATTATAGAAGTAAGTGATTTCCTGTTAAATAACTTCTACTCACGTCAGGTTATGAAACTGCTTCGCATGTGTATATGTGTATATGCGATTACGAAAAAGTGCGTGCTTCCCCACTTAAAGTGTTGGCGTGTGGTGTTTTGGTGAAAACAGTCCAGTTCTATTTTTCTTGATACTGCTGTCTTCGAATGGCTTAAGCAAGTGAGAGACAGAGGTGATTCAATATCTGGAACGATTTTTCAAAAAAAAGCTCTTTTCTTAACGAAATGCTCAACGGCCCGCCAACATTTTTAAGCACGTAAGCAGGAACAACATTTATTTTAATGTGTAATATTTAGTTTGAAATTGTCTCCGTATTAAAAAAAAATCAAAATATTTTTTTACACATTAAAATCCATGGAAACGGTTCATACGCCCCTGACTAAGAGCCTGGATTTTTTGTTACTTTCCTCAAGGAGAAAAAAATTGACTGTAAGAACACAAATTCTTGCGATTCTAGAAGAGAATATTGATATTGCATTCGAGTAGAAACTGAAGTCCTTGTTCCCTTCCTTCTGCTAATGTTTCACATTCAGCTCTCTGCTTTATGATTCATTAGTTTCCTGAAGTCATTAATTTCTCATCAAAATCGATAAAGTGCACCCTGCACGAGTACCACTTGTGGAGTACTTAGTTGGCTGACAGTATGCAGAGCAAAATCCAACTGCACGCGATTCTTGCAGGGTATTGGATTTGCGGTCGCTGCCAATTCGATAAGATTCTAAAAGTCGGACCGTAAATAACAAAGAAGGAAAAAGTCCCTTGTAGCGACGACTTGGCATGGTACTGAGTACCACCCGGTTTTGCCTCTCAGAAGGTTCTCGGAAATTTGTGGGAAAGAGATGCCTATTGATCACGCGAAAGTGTTCTTTCCACGCTCACAAACATAAAAGGTGTTCTTGTAAAAAAACTACCCAAAAGGGTGATGTTTTACATTCCTATTATTATCCAAATATTATTCTAGTTATTATTAATAATTTGTAAAATTGCTAAAATTTTCAAACCTTGTCCCTTGAATGTTTTTTTATTTTTTTATTTTAATAATATAAAAAATTGAAAATAAAAAATTCTTTCATTTCTTGAAGTTCCTGAAATTATAAAAGAGAAAAAGAATTCTTTTGGTGCATGAATTGAACATACAGAACAATAATTTTTTTCGATCCCTGACATAAATTTTTTTTCATAGGAATATAAAAGTAGAATTTTACGTGCAAGAATAATACAAATTTTTTAGTTCACAAAAATTCACAATTATAGTAATTTAAAGGTAACTACAGAAATACAAAAATAATTCACGCCTATAATTTATCTGGAATAGGTGCAAGAAACTAAATTATTTTCAATAGCGATGACATTATTTGACAATTTACAGTTGCGTTTTCAGAATTCGGGAGATGTGTAATTTCAGTTTCTTGCACCATTTTCAATTAAAGTATAGACTGAAAAAATTCTGAATAAGTATAGTTATCTTAAAACTAAAATAATTGTCCATTTTTCGACTTCTATTAAATTTATGAATTTTTTTTCTTCGATTATTGTAAGTAGGCATGGCTTAAACTACGCTAATGTAAAAAAGACATTGTAAAAAATATGCCGAGTATGAAAAAGTTTCAAGACAAAAATTGAAACAAATTGTTTGACCAAAAATAATCTAGGGAGAAGCTTAAATATTTTTTAATGAATAAAGTTAAAAGTAGGAGATGATATTTTTCCACAAAAAAAGAAGAAAATTTGAGAGATAGAGTTTCAAAAAATATAAAATGTTGACTTCTAATCAGAACCCTATACGAATTTCGTTTTTTCGATTCAAATTGATTTTCTTCATACTTTTGTAACCTAATGTTTTCAATAAATGCAGTGAAATATAGATTGTCAATAAAATTTGATGGGGTGTACTTTTAATTTTTTATTTTAATCACTTCTTACCAATTATTCAGAGATACTCTGTATATGTACGAATGGGCAAAACCAGTATGAGATTTGGGCGAGGGGCCAAATGTATGTTATACTGTCCTTTCAGAAATGCGCTCTTATAAATTTTCGATTCGCTACTTGCACCCGAGATATGTACCAATACAAGTTTAATGTCAACGAGATAATTTCATAGTTGAAGATTATAGAATCGCGGGTCCAAGAATTTCACAATCAAAATGGATATTTTTGTTCTAGAGAGACAAATGTAAAAGTATCAAAAGAATTTCGATTAACAGTTTTTCTATAAAATAACAATTCAATTAGGATTTTAGACTTTTATTTTTAATATTAAAAAAGGCAAATAAATAGAAGAGAGGAAATATATGTTGAGAGTATAGAAAAGCACATTAATATTTGCAAAACTCTATTATTCAATATTCAATCAAAATCTAATTACAATTGATATATTTTCAGGTAGAAAAAATTAAAATCTTGTAACAAAAATGTTTTGGGATAAGATGATTATTTCTAAATTCCAATTTTAATTGTTTACAACCAATTCAAGTTTTAATTACTTTCATTTATGCAGTTACATTCCGCGAAAGTCATTAACACTGTCTCACTAGTCAAAAATTTAGTGAAACTGTGAAAATGATTCAATGGGTGCTAGGAGGGTATTCGAATCCAATACACGAATAAGACAGCAGACTACTTTTTGGTTAGTCCTTTGAGTGAAATTTAAATTTTTCCAAATGATTTTTGTGCACCCTTTTATTGGAGTCGTTGCGCCTTTTTACGATCTTTTTTATCCTTTACCATATTTCATATCGCTCGATACCAAGGGGTAACCGTAGCACACGCGTTAAAATTCGCATTCGTATTTGAGAGCATGGCGGTGAATTTCCCTCGGGAGAAAAACAGAGAAAATAGAGCAAAAATAGGAACCGAGAAGCTCGTAATTTTCTGTGATATGTGGTTGTAAATCTGCCTCAAACAAACTGACTTTGAATTTTTATCGCGGAGATTGCATTTGCTTAATTATTTGCCTAACAGTTAAAATATTTTACCTCTCTGAGTCAAATATGTCTTGTTTTATGAATTGGTTTTGTTACCTTTTAATAATGCAGGAAGAGTAAGTCAAAAGCGAAAGTCCAAATTTAATTAAATTCAAAGCACTAAACTTAAATGAAATTCTCTTTTAGAAATTTCGTTTATGGCTCGTTAAACACTAAAGAATCGTAAGGCGTAAAACTGCGTGCAACTCGACAATGTTTGCACCTTTCTGATTCTAAAGTGTGCGGGTTTAAATTGAAAATTGTGCAGTAGAAAATTTCATGTTTGAAAAAAAACTACTGTGGAAAACGGAATTCAAATACAGTACAATAGATATCTAGCCAATGGCACACACATAGCAATTTTTTTATTTCGTTGTTTCTTTTGGGGTAAAATGAACTATACGTAACAAACGTCAGATCATAACGCAAAATTATACAAAATGTAAAAGACGCGGCTCATTAAAATGAGTAACTTTAGTAGATAATTTTATATTTAATTATCCATACTTCAGGTTCTATGCGAAGGAAATTGATGTGAAGAAGCATTTATCATCTATTCCACTTTCTGTAATTTCTTTATCACATATTTAAATTATTAAAAATTATTCTCGAGTTCCTATGAAACAATTCATACAAACATGTAAAATTACTGTTTTTGAAAAATTTGTTTATATGAGTAGTGCTTCTACGACCACAAAAATAATTAAAATTTATATTAAAGACCTCTCCGTGAGTGGATCAAATGATTAACGCATCATTGCAGACATTTTTTCACATATCAGATTGAGTATGTATTATTAAAAAAAGTTATCAACCATAAATACTAATTCTAATGAGCCGAATCTTTTAAATTTTGAATAATTTTGCGTCCGGATATACCAATTTCGGGAAAAATGGATTTTCTTTGAAAACAGATCGATTCGCGATGAGAAACCTCGAAATATTACTTTATATTTCTTCCTCAATGTGTTTACGTTTAAACCTACCTAACAATCGCAAAGGGTGACCTTAAGCGTTTCGCTACTATTAAAGTTACGTACACTCATATTTAATAAAAAGTATGCTGAATGTTATATGTTTGCAAAATGCAAAGTATCATTTTTACAATCCAAAATAATTATCGGGTGGTTAAATTCTACTTTTCTAAACTCGTTTGCATTCTAATTTTAAAATTTTTGGATACCTAACTGTAACAGATTTCAATGTTTTCGGAACCTATTTGTTACACAAATTCATGATATTACTTTGTTTCTTATTTCGTAATTTGATTTGTAAATTTATATGCATTATAGAATTAATATAAATACTCAAATTCCACCTTTTCAGATAGAATTGAATACAATCAGACTTATTAAATGGTATTTAAACTTTTATATAACATAATAAAAAGTAACAATAATATGAAATAATAGGCGAAAATGATTTCGAAATAACTAAAACACAACAACTTTTTAAACACTTTCAATGCGTTACTAAACTTGAAGTGTTAAATTTTCAAAATAAAAAATTACTATATATAAGGTTCATTTATCAAAATTCTTGCCAGAAATTGCGTCTTCTTTCAAATTTTAATGCAGAAATATTAAAACTTGCACTTTAAAAATCGTTACTTTAAATAGTTTGTTTCCTTTCGCAAAATTAATATCTAGTAGGGAGAAAAAAATCGAGGATTTAAACTATGTTTTGATCAGTTTTTCATTAAATTACTCTCAATAACAATATTCCAATTCTCAAACAATATTCCAAACTCAAGCTTGGTTAAACAAGGTATCAACTTAGGTGATTTGACTGCAAGAAATTTGAATTTTGAAATAATTAGCCGACTTAACTAGATTTTTTCATTTTTCTCACAACAAGATATTCTTGTCCGAAAATAAAAAAAATCTCCAAAGTGACGAATTTCAAAGTGCAGTAGTAAGTTATTAGCAATAGCAATTTTGACAACGCTCCGAAAGTCTTGAGAAAGCGTTATGCTTTACTTGTTTAAAAAATACAATTTTTGTCCATTAATCTATGCTACTTTTGCTTAATGTTATATGTAAGTTCAAAAAGTGTTAAAAACGTCGGATTTAATTTAATTCAATTTTAAGTGCTATAATTTCTCAATTCTATAAAGCACATAAATGTGACATTTTTCTGCTCCCTTGCACTTTAAAACTCCAATTTCTAAATACTAAGAAAAAAGTAATGTAATAAATTGATGTGATCAAATAGGTTCTACAAAATTAATAATTATAAAATATATTAATAAAATGGAATTACCCTATTTACCTCTTACTCTCTGTGGAATTTATTATATTATAATAATTACTTAGTTATTATCTGTATACGTATAATGTTATTAAAGATTTTACCCTATTTTTGGATTCGAAGGTCTCGAATTTTTTATATTTCAGAAAAAGAGAAAGTTTTTATGCTTAAAGACGCGTATAAAACTCTCTCAATATGGGATCTCAATGTGGAGTGAAGAAAAGCGAATTATGCTTTACTCCCTTTTGAAGTGGAAATCTTTACGCAAACGAGACTATAAATGAAAATCCGTATTTCCCTAAGTCATTTATAAATGCAAAGCGCCTGGAAAGTTTAAGATAAGAACGCGAATACTCGATATATATATAGATGAAAGCTGAGTGTCAAGCGCAATGAAAAATTGCGCTTTCTAACTTTAGAATTTTTCTTTTAACTAGGAAGATATTCAATCTTGTGGAAAACACTTAAGCCTCAAACTTTACCAATTTCATCAAATCTTCATAGGTGCAGCATATTGTGATCTTAAAAAACTAGAAAATATACCTACTTATGAATCTCGAATGTTTAATTGAAAAATTACGGAATCAAACATTCAAATTTTAATTGTGAGTCAGAAAAAATCCATGAGAAGACAATATTGCAAAGAAAATGTATAGATATGTATTTCATCATTAATTTAATCGATAGAAAATGTCCAAGAAAAATCTTAATTTTACCTTTAAACAAGTTTAATTTTAATTTACAGTTTACCCAGAATTTGATCGTTACAACCTTAAGAAAAAATATGATAGGAAATTAATTGTGAGCCTATAATGATGTTCCTATGATTTATTTGTTATATTAAGACATTCGAAAGAATTTCTAGATGTTTCATAAATGTCAAGGGGATTTCAAAAAGTTTTGTGGGATTTCCAAAAATTTTAAGCTCGAGATTAAGGGAGTTTAAGAAAATTTTTGAAAATAAATGACACTATAGAAAACTTCAAGAACTTCCTATCAACTCCAAACATTTCCAGCGAAAGGGATTTTACAAGATTTAAAGAATTCGATGTATGCATACTTTAATTTGTGTTCAACGTATGTAAAATGAATTCTACTTATCTTGATGTATTTTTACTATTAAAATTTTAAATTATTACATATTATTTATTATTTTATTTATTTTTATATTATTTATTTATCTATTATTATTTATTACATATTTTTAAATGATTCTAAAGAATTTCAAACAAATAAACAATTTTCAAGGAATCCTGTAACATTTCCAAAGATTTCCAGAAATTTCAAAAAATTCCACAAGATTTAAGGGATTTTATAGAAATTCCAATTACTTCAAAGAATTTGGGGGAGTTTAGAAAAAAATAATTGAAGCTATTTAAACAGAAGCCAATGGATTTACAGAGATTTCTAAAACTTCAATGGATTTCAAAGAATTTTGCACGATTTCCAAAGGTTTTACGCTCTAATTCAAGGAGTATCTAAAGAACTTTGGAAAATAAATAAAATAAAATGAGGTTAAAAGAATTTGATTGAATATCAATTTTTTTCAAAGATTTCTAGGGACCCGAATTTTTGTTAGGGAACTTGAATAAATAAGTTCTACTTATTTTAATGGCTTTCTACAATTATATATTTATATATTTCAAATGATTCCGAAGAATTTCAAGATATTTAAAAATTTCAAGGACTGTTCAAGAATCTTGTAGCATTTGCAAAGATTTTAATATATTTAAAAGAATTATATAATATTTAAGGGATTTTATTCGAACTTCCATTATTTTAAAGGATTTGCAGGATTTTAAAGTAAGATACAGATTTTAAGCTATTTTAATAAATTCCAAAGAATTTCGAGACCTTTAACAATCTTCAAGTAATATCAAAAAATGTAATAGGATTTTCAAATATTTTAAGTTCACTTTTAAAGGATTTCAAAGACTTTTGGACTTTTAAAAAGTCCTTTCTCAGAGAACTTTAATGAGTTTAATTACATTTATAACAAAGGAATTGCAAGTTATGTGTATCATTTTGAATGCATTTTTACCATTTCTATAGATTTGAACAATTATAAGGGATCTGAAGGTATTAAAATCTTTCAAATCTTTCAAATGAGTTTAAGGATTTGAAGTTATTTCCAAAACTTCCAAAGAATTTCCAGAGATTTCCACAGATTTCAAGGAATTTAGAAGAATTTCACCAGATTAGAGGGATTTCAGAGGTTTTCTGAAGGAACATAGGGAATAAATGTCATTTTTTTTATTTTTAAGGGATTTTGAATTATTTATACAGATTTTTATCTATTTTAAACATTTCAAAAGAAACATAAAGGAATTAAAAGATTTTGAGGATTTTCTACAAATTTTGGCAGACTTTAAATATTTGAATGGATTTAAAACGAAATATTAAAGATATCAAGAGAATTTATATGATTTTTGCGGTGTGAAGTCTATTTGTGCAGAGTTACTATTTTTTTGGTGAAATAAATCTTTCCTTTGTAATTTTCCTACTTTTTGTATTAATTTCTGCAACAATTTCTTTTATTTATTTCAATTGTGATTAGTGACTATCCTATCAGCATTTTCTGTGTAATGATTTCTTATCATAAAGTTCCTATAATCGCAACAAAGTATATGAAATTTACCATATTTTCTTAGATCACACTTTCATCTCTCTCATGTTTATTTATTTGTTTCTTAACTAATCAATGAGCGCTCCCTACACTGATTTTCATATAATATTTTTTCGTAAGGGTATTTTGAAATTTAGCATGTAAGTCGATTTCATTCCTTTTTCTATCTCAGCTCATTGTGTTACTTAACTAATTTTTAGAGTCTAAACAAATATCATGTATTATTATCAATATAATATTTGGTAATAATATTTAATAACAATACAGTGTCCATCAGTTAGAAAATAGAATAGTCGTTTAAATTAACTAGTTACGGAGGCTAGAAATTCTCTAGAAATTGACACAGTTAAATTCCAATACAAAAATTATTAAATGAAGGCGTTCGAAATGAATATATATATATATATATATATATATATATATATAAGTGAGTAGCATTTAAAATGCAAAAATCTTGATGATTTTAATTTATATTTAAAAATCTATGGTTAAAATCATTTCGTCTTTTACATATACCTAGATTTTCCGAAACTACACACACAATTGTGATTTGAAAATATTCCTTTTAATTTACATCCAGACCAAGAATATTATTGACGATAGAGTTAAACAATTGATATTTATGAGAAGCATAATAAAAAATTGATCAAGTTTGAAAAAACCGTGTCCTGATTTCAGGCATGCAAGCAATTGTTATAAGCAAAAACTCGAAACGTATTCCTGTGCTTTATGAAATGGTCTCTGAAACTTATCCGACTTTAATAGATAAATAGGGTTTTAAATTGATTCTCATATCTGAAGAAGGATGGGTATAAACTTCAATAATATCCATTTTTTGTTGTTTTTGGCAAAATGTCAATAAAGTTGAAAACTTACCCGCAACTTGATCCTCTGTGAGACCGTACTCAGACTGAAACAAAGAAATCATTTGTCACTAATGATATAGTTGGTAATCCCAGAGAAAAATGAATCAATTACTCAATTTTCTACTAATTATACTTTTAGTTTTGGTTGAATAATTACTGGTATGCAAAGCTGGTACGTAACATATAATTTAAATTCAAGTACTATGACTTGGAAAATCTATAAGATCGTTATTCGTTAAGCTTTTGTGAATCGCTTATGAATGGAACTGAAAATGATTTTCTAAATTTTTTAAAGGGACTCAAAACTCACTGACAAATTTCGGGTTTGACCGTCGATTTGGTTCGTTAGTCTTCTAAGTTTATGGTATTCGTGACTATATTTTCGTTGATCTGCCATCTTGCAAGGCAATCAAGGCGACACTAACTAGTAACTCTAAGCAAACAACTATGGCATCCAACGAGTAAAGGTAGTAGACATGGAAACTTTGGCCGATTGCCTACTACACAAGCACAAAATTTGCCCGCAATCGTGTCTACTAAGAAGAGGTCACTTTCCGAATTATTAATAATGTGTATGAGCCAACGCATATAGGCGTATAATACCCTAATAATTAAAATATTTTTTTAGAATAGAGTTTTCCAATATTCTTTGCAACCGTCTTAATTTTTATGTAGAAATATTACAAATCAGTTATTAAGTGATACAAATTTACTTAATAATGATGTATAAGATAGAATAAATAATAAAGTCACCAAATGCTATCAGAAGATACTTAAAACTTTGTTGTTTTTAAGCATAGCAATATTTTAAGAATCGCAAGACTACCTTTGCAATTAAACTATAAAAAATTTCTAAGCACAAAATAATTTTGCCAAATTTCCAAGTGATTAATGATTAAAGCATGAGACAGTAGTCACAGTTGATGTTGGTCAGCCAGATGGTGGAACATGTGTTTTCACGGTCGCGCATTTCCTGAATGACTGGGTTACCAAGAACGTCTGTACCTACTTTTCGATTTATACATCGTAAATGAAAATCTTGAAATTTGTGAGTACGACGTTTTTAGACATTTCTTAAATTTCCTTTCAGAAGCGGACGAAAAATCGAATGATGAATAAATCAATAAAAATGTTCCCTTCTTAAAATTCCTTATTTTCACATTTTAAAAGTAGCCTTCAATGAAGCAAGAACAATATTAAAATTGTGTGAGTGCAAATTGTTTGTGTCCCAAAAGAAAATGGATTAAGCTTTCTCTATAAAATATTTATTTATTTTATAGGCACTGACTAGTCAAGTATAGTACTAGGGCTAGTATTACGGAATTGTCCGTAACTATAACCCTGGACGAGCTGGAAAAAGTGTCAGTAACGGTGAACAGTTCGCATTTTATATAAAAGATCTGCCGAAATTGAGACAGCTATCCGTTAACCAATGTGGTCAATGAAACACGAATGAAAACACCTCGACGTATTAAATTGTCTGAAAGATTATCCAATTCATCATCGTACAGGTATACATGTATATTCTATAGAAGCACAAATTGATAGTCCTCTCGTTTATTCAACTTGATTGATCATGAATCTGCCGGATGGGATATTCAATGAAATATCCAGGAACGTGAGAGATATATTCGTTTACTTTTTTACCTGTTTTAAAATAAACTATAGGTAAAAATTTATATTGTTTGAAACTGCTAATTTATCTGTAAAACAGCCGAGATCAAATATTTGTTTCCTGTTTGCACTATAGGCATAACAAATCTTTTTGTTTACTTCTCTCGTCAGAACTATAATAAAAAAATTCTCAATGATATTTTTATTTATTTTTTCAACAAATGTATTTGCTAAAGGTCAACGTCAATAGCATGCGATTTTACATACACGGAAAAAATATGTCCTGTAAAAAGTGTAGAATTAGTCCAGGAGTCTTGGACGGGTACCGAAATGTTGGAGATTTTGAATCACTTTTAATAAAACATTTTAAATTTTTCAATACTAAATGCAAAAGAGTCTTATAATTCTTGATAATAGTCTAGAAAAAAGTGTTCTGTATTTACTATAAAAAATTTAAGTAAGAAGCCAAACTCAGTCCACGACGAATTGTAGAAAAATTGTTTAATTTAATTCGGTTCCAAAGAATCTGTATAAGTTCCCAAAGTGAAAAATCGCGCCCTGATATTACAGGAAGTTCTAGCCAGTCTGGGAAAATATATTTGCGCCTCGACGTGCACAGTCGGACATCAGTCGGCAATGCGAAATGAAGATGGCTGAAGATGGCTGTATTTTTGCGTATAAAAATATATGTTTTTCTTCTTTCTATAGTAAAAAAATGTTTTCAATCTTTCCAACAAGCTAAATTCACAATTTTTAATACAAAAATTTCGCTGTACGATTTTTCATGAGTTAATTATATTTATTTTTAAGGATGATCCAAACTTTTTTCTTCTTCCAGTAATAATTTAAATATACTCAGAAAAAAGATCCTTTGATCCAAGAAAACTTTCTGTGAATTAAAGATAAATATTAATCGGCAAATCCTAT
Source organism: Acraspis erinacei (assembly GCA_035041075.1). Lineage (NCBI taxonomy): Eukaryota > Metazoa > Arthropoda > Insecta > Hymenoptera > Cynipidae > Acraspis > Acraspis erinacei. The sequence goes on from JAWWLR010000149.1 coordinate 35,555,739, forward strand.
AAAGAATTACTTACAATCCGAGCCGAGTAAAGTCCTAAAACGTTTATTATGTTTTGAATTTTTAAGAGTAAAAAAGACCAAAATAAATGCAACATCTTCTTTTCTAACTAACAAAATGGATTTTTTGGGCTCCAATTTAAGGAAATAATTTTTTTAAAAATCAACAAAAGGGTTAAATTTTCAGACAAAGAGGTTAAACTAAAAAAAATTATTTTTTTACAAATTAGTTCAACTTATAACCAAATGGTTAAACCTTCAACCAAAAAAAAAAAAATTTTATACGAAAAAGATGATAACAGACGAATTTTCAAGAAAATACATTAATTTTCAACAAAATTGTTTAATTTTAAATCCAATAAGTATAGTCGTCTACAGAACAGTTAAATTTTTAATCCAAATATATATTTTTTCAAGATAAACGTTAATTTCAACCAAAAATATGAATTTTCTACAAAAATGTGGAATTTTAAACTCAAAAATATGATTTTTTAACAGGAAAGTTTATTTTCTGCCAAATAGTTTAATATTTAAACAAATATTTCACTTTTTAAGTTTCAAATTTTGAGAGTAGGAAAAAGACAAATATAAATTCAATATCTTCTTTTATAACTAACAAAATGGATTTTTTGGGCTCCAATTACAATTAGTTTTTATATGTATATTTCAATTTACTTTAGAGAAAAATATTTATCTTACTCATATTATCAATCTTTCAGCACTTATAAAAAACACAAAAAGTTTTGAAAATTCGAAATAATCAAATGAGAAGTTATAATATAACATTTAAATTAAACAAGTCAAAAAATATTCGACGTTGAAGTAAGAAAGTGAAATATCACTTGGGGCACCACCAATTTTTGGCCCGGCACTGGTCGTTTCTCACAGCGTGCGATATTATGCGTTAGTGAATTACGTTGTATTTAGTAGTGTTAAGTTAGCTTAGCGAATTAGGTTTGTGTTCGTTATATAAGCGAAGAGGACGTTTCTCGAGTGTTAATTGCGTGAAGTTTGTGATGTAAACAAAAGACTACAAATCTGGTGTTCTGCTTCGTAGTACGACTTTTTTATTTGTTTTAGAACCCTTCATATTTTCCTAGACTGTCTTTCGATGCCTCTTCACTTATTCCCAGACTGACTGTCTTAGATATTTTAGTCTCCAAAATGTTTTTGCTTTATCCAAATTTTCTAGACAGTCCAGGACTTCATGTGGTTCTTTCTTTTACTTAGTATTGAAATATATTGTAAATATTCTAAGAAGAAGGCTTTCAATTTTTATAGCATTTTGGTACCCGTCTCCATGATTCCCAGACAACTCAGTAGCTTTTTATAGGACAAATTGTGTCCGTGTATGTCGTGTTTCGAACTCGATTTTGTTCGAAATGTTAACTTTTCTACTTTATGTTAAATACTTTTGTATCAAATGTATATTAAATTTATTTATCTACCTCGGTTTGGGATTAATTATTCAGATATTGAAAAATTAAGTACAAATTGTATTTATCATGACTACTTTAATATTTGTTTCTTATTTTGCATTACATTTGATTCTTCCCCAAGCTGAAACATGTATCATTTCAATAAATTTATATCATTGAAATTCGTAATATGCACCGATATTTAAACATACGAATATTTTTGCCTCGTGTTTATCATTTATTTATTTTTAATCTTGTTTTTTACGAGTAAAAAAATCCGCTCGTTCTGTTTTGCAATTATTCATTAAAAGTTTTTAGATCCTTTTATTGTTTTCCAAAAAGTTTTATTTTTTTATTTTTAATATTATTTTTTACGACTAAAATAAAAACTAAGCCTCATATCAAAAAATTATTGATGACAAATTTGTGGCTCTTTTTGGATGAACAAATTTTTTCAATCCATTTTATAATACACGGAGAAAATTTGGTTAGGAAACTTTACCGAACTTTTAAATAAAAATTGGGATATATGGACCAAAAGGAGAATGTTTGACATTATTGTAATAAATTGTGTCTTGCGAAATGTTAAAGAATAAATTACAGTTCGGTAAACTTTAATAACACAGATTAAATTTTCCAAATGTACGGTCAAGTTTTTCAAAAGTAATCATTAATGCACTTGGTGTAATATTGAAAACTATTCTGTCACACATTTAGGAAAAATTGGATAAAGTTTCATGCTACGTTAGACTTTATTTGACAGGTTGGTAAACCGATGGTCACGCAGTATCTTCCATCACCTCCCTAATATTTCAGGATCGTATGCAAGTACTGATCACCTCGCAGATCTTGACCAAGTTTCTAATTTGGAAAAAGGTGTTGAATTTTCAAATTACTTACAATCCTCATTGTTGTTTAGTATTTATTAAT